>PVHY01012104.1:0-45659 GCA_004024945.1 Uropsilus gracilis
AAAGGAGGAAAGGGAGGGAGAAGGGGAGAGGGGGAGGGGGAAGGGGAAAGGGGGAGGTAGAGGAGGAGGGGAGAGGAGAGAGGAGAGAAAAAAACAGCTACAAACAAACAAAGCCCTTTCTCTTGGCTTCTTTAAGCAAAGCTAAAATTATTTCATTGACGACTAAAAGAAGATAGCAGGTAATTTTATACTCTCAGGATTCTTGAGAATATGAAAAAAAAGTATACACCACAACCAAGTGGGATTTATTCCAGGTGTGACAATCCTGGTCAACACTAGAAAATCAATGAATGTGACCTATCATGTAAGCGTACTAAAGAAGAAAATAATCATATGATCATACTGTGGATGTAGAAAAAATATTTGAGACAGTGCAAACATGATTTTAGAATTCATTTGTAAAAAGGTGTGGATTGGCTGAATAGATTTCAAAACAAAGCCCAGCTTTCTGCTGTTTGCAAGAAATTCAGCTTACCAACAAAGACAAGCACAGACTTATAGTAAAAAACTGGGATACAGTCCTACAAACGAATGGTCATCAAAAAAGTCAGGAACAGCTATAAAGTAGACTTCCAATTAAACAAGGTAATAAGAGATAGAAAGGGACATTGCATTATGATTACCTCAAGTTCAAAAGCTTCTATGTGGCAGGGAAAAAAGTACAAAAAGATTAAAAAGGCACCCTACTGAATGGAAGAAAATGTTCATATGATACATAACCAACAAGGTGTTAGTATCAAGTTATGTTTTTTTAGAAACTCATATAATTCAACTGCAGAAAAGCAAACAACCCAAAAGATCCTCAACACATACTGGAGAAGGATGCAGAGAAAGAGGAGCCCTGTTACACTGTTGGTGGGAATATAGAATGAGGCAGCACAACAGCAGCAATACAGATGGTCTTAAAGTGTATTATACTAATACAGCATTCAGATGCTTATACATCCAAAATCTGTATAGTCTTATAAAATAATGTTAATTTGATAAAGAAAAAGATTTTTAAAATATTTAGGTATCCCCATGCCCCAGGAATGTAAAAAACAGTTGTCAAAATTCTTTTTTAAGACTTTCAGTTATATCAGTTTAACTGACAACTTTGTGCTACGTCTCTGAACAAGAGGTCATTACATATGTATGGGTGTGTGTGTATGTGTAAATCTATGCATGTAATGTAATTCGTTTTCCTGCATGAATGCCAAGAGTCCTTTCTAAGCATGCTATATCTATAAGATACTTGAATGTGGAAATTTAGTTTTCATAGCTACTTCTCATCAAACATATAATAGGACTAAGTGTGTCATATGACAAAAAAATAAAATAAAATGAGGCAGCAATGGTGGAAATTGACCTGGGCTTATTATAAGAAACTAAAAATGGAAAATATTGTATAAGCCAGCAGTCCCACTCTTAAGTTTCTACACAACGAGTATGAAGCTATCAGCATCAACACCCTTCAAGAAGGGTATCCTTTCAGCACTAAGGAAATCCAAAAATGTGCAGTGAAGGAAGTGGGCACTCCAGATAATAGTATAGCACCAGACTCAACACAACTGTTGGGGCCAGATCCAATACCAGATTGCCTCTCAAAGAAGATAAGCCACTGACAGATGAGCACATGAAAAGATGCCTTGTCACATGCCATTAGGAAAGTGCAAATGAAAACAATAAAATATCACCAACCTAAAACCTAAAACACCACCACAACCAAGTGCTGACAAAGCAATAGGAAGTTTCACTTGAAGTAACTTTGGAAGCATCTTATAAAGGTAAATCTAGGCTGACCATATGATTTAGTAATCATCCTCCTAGATATTTCCCCAGCTGAATGAAACTTATCTTAATACAAAAATTGTACAGAAATATTTAAGTAGTTTTACTAATAATTGCCAAAAATAGGATGCCACCTTGAATATATTCATGATTAAATGTTGACTGTGGTACATCCAGACAATGGAATGTTATTCAGAACTAAAAAGATATTAACTATAAAGCTAGAAAAGACAAGGAGGGCTCTTGAATGCATTTTAGTAAGTGAACAAGCCAGTCTGAAAGGCTGTGTACTATATGCTTTCAACTATCTTACATTCTGGAAAAGGAAAACTTTGAAATAAATTGATCACTGGTTGCCCAAAGAAAAAAAGAGGCAAAAAGAAACAATGGGTACATTATTTGTCAAAATCTGCAGAACATACAACACAAAGTGTGAATCTTAATGTAAATGATGAACTTTATTGATACAAAGCATTACTGGTAGGAATGCAAACTAGTCCAAACACTATGAAAAACTGTCTGGAGGGCCCTCAAATTAAAAAAAATGGATCTACCATATGACCCAGTGATTCCACTACTTGGAATCTACCCAAGGTATGCAAAAACATTAATTTGAAGAGAAACCTGCACTCCTGTGTTTATTGCAGCACTATTTACAATAGCTAAGATATGGAAAAAGCCTAAATGCCCAAAAACAGATGAATGGAGCAAAAAGGTGCTGTATATGTACACAATGAAATACTACTCAGCAATCAAAAAGACAAATTCCTGGAATTTCAGCAGACCCTGGCTGCTACCCTCAGGTTAGGGGGAATGGGGATGGGGTGTGGGCACCCTGCGGGGGCCCCTGGTCTGCACAGGAGGTGGAGGAAATCCCACCAGGGGAGGGCAGTGCATTAACCCCCTTTGGTTTATTCCTGCTCCAGTCAATCATCAGGAACAAGAAAACTGTAAATAATCCAACAGAAGAAACATGAGGTGAAGGATATGATTAAAAGCCCTGAACTGGGATAGGACCCAAAAAGAGCTTGGAGGGAACCACTGAACACAGGACTGTGAGACCAATTATAGAGATGACCTACAGGATTACTCCAACACTGTCACCATTACTGGGGCCTAATAGCCAGAATTCTGGTTCAGAGAAGCCTCCAGCAAAAGCAAGGTGCATCCCCTCTGGACGTGGGAGGAAGACCACAGAAATATGGCAGCTGCCCAACAGCTAAGTGGCAAACCATGATCGAGGAGATCAACCATCAGCTGACATCTGTCTCCTTGAAGGAACTTCTCAACCGACGAAGGAGAGGAACCAGGCTCTCTAAGCCAGAGGCCAGAACTACAAGGCAGGGAGGAAAAAAAAGGACACTAAAAAGGGACTGAGAACAGAATGGAGGAGACATCCTGTAAGGCACTTGCAGGAGGAACAGGCACTGATGAACTCCAAATGAGCTTGGACTGGCTGCCTAACACAAGCTAAGACTGAAAATCTGAGCAGCACGGTCTACTGTGCCCCAGGAACACGGATCCTCACCCAGGAAAAGGACATTACTCCAGAAAAAGGAGACTAAAGGGGTAAACATGGACCAGTGAATAGTAACAAGAGAGGAGATGGAGTGACCAGAGGGGGGCTTGGGGGAGGGGGCATCCTCAAGGGGACCAACAACTGTACAAAGACAACTGATGTTGTATGATACTAAAAGTAAATAAAGTAAGTAAATAAATAAAATCCCCTCTCAGTGGAGAGGGAGAAATCAGGGAAGAGAGGAGCATAAGAAGATCAAGAGGAGCATAAGAAGGTTCACAGCCGAGTGTGGTGGTGCACCCCTGTAATCCCAGCTGCCTGGGAGGCTGAGACTGGGGATCACTTGAGTCGAGACAACCCTGGGCAATGTAGCGAGACCTGGCCTCTAAAAAAAAAAAGATGAAGGTTCACATGAAGGTGATAAGGTGGTGGGAGAACCCTGGGGACTACATATACATCTATACATAAGCATGTAAACAAAAAATGATTAATAAAAAAAATCACCTCTCAGATGGGGTGGGGAGGGGAAAAAGAAAGACAAATTCATGCCATTCACAGCAACTTGGATGGAGCTGGAAGGGATTCTGCTCATTGAAATCAGACAGAAAGTAAAAGACAAATAATTGGATGGTTTCACTTACAAGAGGAATGTTGGGAAACTGAACAAAGGATCTCCCCCAAAAGAAAACCCCACAAAACTTGCAGGCAAACTATAGATATGAGGTACATAGTAGGGGAGGAGAAGGGAGAAAGGTCAAAACACAAGGGGCAAGAGCAAGGCATGGTTCACAGGTGATGTGGTGGGAGATTTAAGGGGACTATTCCTGAGGGCAGAAATCAAATATTGTGCAAAAATGAACAATAATATACTTTAAAAAACAGTTAGATAGGGCAGATATAGTTATCTCCACCTCATAGGCAAGGAAACCAAGGCGGAGGGAAAAAAACTGTAGCAATATTAGCTTATTGAGTGTCACAAATATACTTTACCTAGAGCCAGATATAACAGGGGGAATTGGAAAGAGGCATAAGGAATGTGTGGGAACTCTACACTAGCTGCTAAATATTTCTTAAGCTTCTAAAAATTCAAGTACTTAAAGGATCAATAACCAAGGGCTTTGAGTAGCAATTTCTCTGTTCAGATCTTCCTGCTGCTTACTGATTTATTCTTATTTTTTCCCTGCTCATAAAATGGGGATAGTAATACAAGTGATATTAAGATTTTTGAGGACTAACAATGTCAAAAAAGGAAACCAGAAATCTTGATCTGGCCAATAACTGCTTGTTAGACTCCTCCACTTTTTGTTTTGCTTCCCAAATATGTCTCGCAACTTTTCTTCCTCCATCTTCACTCTCATCCTTCATTCCATGCCTCCTCATTTTCCCTCTTGGACTACACAGGTCATTTTCAATATGAAATCCTTCAGTGACTCTCCACGTGTACTGCAGAGCCCAGACTCCTTGTTTTGGTAACAGGATGTGACTCTGCCAACTCTGAAGCATTCGCAGTTTCCCTAATATGCCAGACTCTTGGGCCTTTGCACATACTGTGTCCTTTGCTAGAAGCAAAGGACCCTTCCACCCTCTTTGTGACATGACCCCTGAAGATCCCTTCCCAGGGATTGCTTCATCTCTGTATTCCCACACCCAGTATGTAAGTCTTTTTCTATGTTTTTACCTATCCTTCTTTCCGTTTTTTTTTTTGTTTTTTTTTTTTTTTTTTTTTTTTTTTTTTTTTTTTTTTTTTTTTGAGAGTAGGTCTCGCTGCTTTTGCCCGTGGAACTGCAGGCTCACGTTGCCCGGGGTACCACAGACTCAAGCAATCCCCAGCCTCAGCTTCCCAGGTAGCAGGGATTACAGATGCAAGCCACCACGCCCAGCTATTTTTTTGGGACTAGGTCTCACTATGTGCCTCCGGCGGCACTCGAACCGTGATCCCTGGCTCTGGCCACAGCTTCCTAGGCTGCTGCTTTCAGACATGCGCCACCATGCCCAGTCTATCAGATTCTCTTAGAGGTAGAAGAGAGTGAGCATATGTACTGTGTAGCTGCCATTGCAAGCATAAATGTTCTTCAGATCTTTCATTTTTTTCTGTTGCACACATCCTACATGTATGTTATTAAAATACATTCTTCTAGTAAATGTGATGCTTCAGGAAGATGTCCTGTGTTTATGCTGTAACTTGGAGTACCCTGGCCTTTATTATATAACATTGGCCTGTGACCCAGTTTAGGAAACTTGGACTTGGTGGATTTAAGGAAAATTCACTTGGAAAAACATGATAATGGTGTAATGGCTTACATCCAGGTAGATAGAAAAATTGGGCCCAAGTTTTCCCTGTGGTTTTATGACATTGAACCTTCTCAGGGCTGGCATGATAGGTGCTGGCACACAGCTTGAAGACAAGCCACTGTGGATGAGAAGTTGGCCTCATTTCCAGGTCACCCTCTCCATTCCCAGTGATCTCCTGGTCTCCTGGCCTATGGGATAACAGTTTGGAGAAAATAATCCAAGTAGGAAAAGTGAAAGGGATTGTCTTGTCTTTTTCCTCATTAAATGAGTAAAACAATGATAATTCTGATGAAGATAGAAGTGGTAATGTCAGAAGTCAGAGGTTAAGACATTAGGAATAATAAATGACCTTTGTGTAGCTTCAAAAGACACTCTGACCTAGCAGTATTGCAGGAAACCCATGCTCTCTCCAGTCTTACTATAAAATACTTGGTATTGTAACAACTTTAAAAGTTTAGGAAACTGATCATCTCCCACTTCTAGTGACACAACTAGTAAATGAAAGAGCTAGTAACTTTAAACTCTGGTCTTTTTACCTTTAAGTCCATAGTTCTTTCTACCAAAGAAGGCAAGGCTTTGGTGAAAGCAAGAGGATGGTGTTCAGTCAGTTCATCTTGTTAGAAATGAGAATAATGCTTTCCTTGGAGTAAGGCTACTCCAAGGTGTGCAAAGACCCAGACAAATATATTTTTTAAGGCCTCTGCTATAGAAATATGTTGGTAGTTCCATGTGAGATATAATAATTGATTGGCAAAGATTTAGAACCATGGGGAAAGAAAAGATAATTATGTATTCAATTATCCAGTCAGCAATGTGAAGGTTCTTCAAATAGTATCCAGATACCATCACTTTCTGTTCAGTTTTCAAAAGCTTCGTGTTTTTTATTGTCAAGTGTATCATTCTTAATTTCCCATCTCCCACCATAAGAAAATGGTGGCCACACTGCTATTACTCACAGTGCTTTGGCTCTCGAACCTGTTTTATGGAAACAATATAGCTCTTGTCTCTTCAGTTCTAGAATCCCATTTCTTTCATGCTGGTTGAATCATTTCTCATGATGCCATATTATCCTCATCCTCCCTGCTGCCCATCAACACTGGCTTCTAGTGACTCTCAAAGGTTGTGACTGTGTTTTGTTGATGATGACCACAAATCCCCAGAGTATGCGGGAAAAATTAGTTTTCTGGTCATATTGTATTTATCATTTAAACCTACCAAGACTGAATAGTGAAAAAATAGAAAATCTGAGTAAGTCAATTATTAGCAAGTAGGTTGAATCATTAATCAGAAATCTCCCATCAAACAAAAGTACAATACCAGCAGGCTCCAATGGTGAATTCTACCAAATATTTAAAGAATTAATACCAATTCTCAAACTTTTCCAAAAACTTAGGAGGCAACACTTTTTTTGTTCTTGAAATGAACACACAAACTTACTTTATGAAGCTAGCGTTATCCTAACACCAAAACCAAACAAGGATACTACTAAATAGAAAAGAATATTGTAGACCAATATTGCTGATAAAGATGTTGAAATTCTTAACAAAATCTTAGTAAACCAACTTCAACAATTCACAAAACAAATCATATACCACATCCAAGTGGGGTTTATTCCAAGAATGCAAGTATGGTTCCACATGCATAAGAGCAATGTGATATACACCATTAGCAAAATGAAGGATAAAAATCATGATTGTTTCAGTAGACATTAAAAAGTATCAGACACAGACAAAATTCAACATTATTCATGAAAAAAACTCCCAATAATGTGGATATAGAGAGAATCCTGCATGAAAAAAACTCCCAATAATGTGGATATAGAGAGAATCCTGTGTATCAACATAGTAAAGCTTATATCACAGCTAACATTGTGCTCACTGCTGAGATGTGGCCCAAGACAGGGATGCCCACTCTCACCACTTTGGCTTCATGTAGTACCCGAAGTCCTAGCCAAAGTGGTTAGGGAGGAAAAAGAAATAAAAGGCATCCAAATTGGAAAATTACATTGGAAGATGTAAAACTATTTATTTGCAGATGCCATAATGTTATTTGTAGAAAACCCTAAAGTCTCCACCGAAAAACTATTAGAACTAGTACATAAATTCAGTAAGGTTGCTGGTAATAAAATCAACACACAGGATAAAGCTGTATTTCAGAAAATAAGAAAGCAATTCCATTTGTAATTACATCAAAAATACCTAGGAATAAATTTAACCTAGGAATTGAAAGATCTGTACAGTGTAAATTATAAGCCATTGATTGATGAAGGAAATTGAAGATACAAATAAATGGAAAGATATTTCATGTTCTTGATTTGGAAGAATTAATACTGTTAAAATGTCCATACTGCCCAAGCAGTCTACAAAGATTCAGTGCAAAGCCTATCAGAACTAATCATTTAAGGTGTCATGATGTATAAAAAGGTTATTGTAAAGCTAAATTAGATATCTAGATCTACTGTCTGACACATGGCTTATGCTCAATAAATGCTAGTTCCCTTGTTCTTTTTTGCTACCACTCAGAGATAGGATTTTTTTTTTTTTTTAAAGAAGTGAGATGTAGAAACATTGAATTGGAACAGATCTATGGTGAAGAGTCTCTGAGAATTGCCTGTGCAGCTGAGGTGTTTGCAAGAGCTTACTGGAGCACATCCCCTAAGCCAAGATGAAGTAAATGATAAGACTTGGAGGCAAAGATAAGCTGTGGTGGTGTCAGCTGCCGAATCACTGATAAAACGGCAGGGTGCCTGGTTTGTGGAAAAGGTATTGCTGTGCCCAAGAGCAAAAGCTGAAAGGCAGGGCCACTGGAGCTGAGAAATACCACAGATTCCAGATGGCTCAGATCAAGCAGTTCCTCTCACAGTGATGGAGGAAGACATTAGACAGTATTGTTGAGTTTGTCATAGATTCCTCTAAGTGGGGCAGAAACTCTAGTCTGCCTCAGAGAGCAAAGGGGGCCACTCTGCCCCAGGCAGGATGGGTCAGCAGCACCCACTTCATGATGAGATTGATAAAAGCAAGAGTTAGCAGATTTACAGAATGGGGCTGGGTAGGAAAGCCAGAGGAAATAAAAACGCAAAGTGTTTAATGTCTGAAAGGTTTGTTTAAGGTAATTTAAGTTGCTTCTTCCACTTCCCAAGTCATGTCATTCTCCCAAAGACAGCTTTCTAGTTATTGGAACAATTCATCTTCACTGGAAAACTGGAGAGGCTGGAACTGAAGAAGCAAGGATAGGTGAGCTCTGTGCTGAGGGTGGTCTCATCTGTGTGTTCATGCAAGTCCTCCGGGCATGGTAACACCAGTCAGCTTTAAGCTTCTGTATTCACTTGAAAGGAAACAAATGTTTATTAACTAATACTTGTCAGGCAGTGTACTAGGTATTAACATATGTGATCTTACTTCATTCTCACAGGTGCCTTGAATTCTATTTATCTCACTAAATCAGCACATGGAATGAAGAGGGCATCATACACAGACCGAGTTCAGTCCCCTTTGAGAAGGTTCTAGAATATTGGCCATTGGCTTATTTCTTTTCTTATTTCTTATTCCAAAGTCTAGACCATTGGCCATATAGAGCTCATCGCCACTCCATAAAGTCCTCAGGAGTAACCTTCAAAGCCCCATCTTCATTTTCTCAACCATCACCACCTCTTCCCCCATGCTTTCTGTTAGTCAACCGTCCAAGTCAAGGTCCAATTGAATTCAGTCCAACAGGTCTTTTGAGGGTACTTGTAGTGTACGGTAAATGAGTTGGTCAGACTTTTTCTGGCATCAACTTCTATGACCAGCACCTGTGGTATTGCGCCCTCCCCATGATTATATACACCTGACCCAGTGGGTGTGCACATGTGTAAGTGGGCATACTTGGGCCTAGGAGGAGAGGCAATGTCACCCTGTGGAGGAGAGGGTACAGGAAGGCCAGCATGGAGAATGCTCAGAAGGGAGAAGGCCTGAAAGAGAATGCCAGAGAGAACCCAGAGAAAGAGCTTGGAGATTTCAGAGGGGCTGGGCAGCCCCTGCCCCTGCTGCCTAGCCTGCCTGCTTGCCATACAGTTGTCCCAGTCTCCCTGCCTGGTGTGCCTACGAACCTGGTTCCCTGAGAGAGCATTAAGGCTGTAAAACCCAACTAGGACTCTGACGTTCTTCTTTAACTGCTAGAACTGATAAAGAACCTGTCCAGACTGGGATGGTTGCAAAACGTACACGCAGCTATGCATGGCACTCCCTGCTGTGCGCGCAGCTCAGTTTCTATGGTCTCTCAGAAAGGTATCTAAATGAGTAGTTAAGGATAGGCCTTAATCATGTCCTGGTCATCATTCTCTCCCTAATTCCAGCAGTGTTCAACACATAACAACACTAGCAGTTGACATGAGAGGTGCCGACATTTTACTCAGTTCTTTATTCTCCACATAATCCACACCACAACTTATTAAGTGTTAGTATGAGCTCAGTATTTAAAATATGGCAACCAAGGAACAGAACAACTAAATAACCTGCCAAACTCACACAACTAGTGAGGGATAGAGCAGGGGCACACAACAAAGCAGAGTGACTTTGTTACCTCTGAATATTTGGTGAAGGAGAGGAAGGAAGAGGAAGAGAAAGAGTGTGGGGACAGGTTGCCAAGATCAGGTGAAAACTAGCTCTAGGTGAACTGGAGCTCACAGAGGGCAGGTTGGGGAAGCAGCTGTGAGAAGTGTTCATAAGCCAAGTGGTACTTAAACTGCATTCGAAAAATAAGCAGGTGTCCACTGGCTGGGGAGGCTGGGCAAGCGAAGAAGTGACCCTGCTGCTTTGGCGCTGCCTGCCTCCCTCTCTCACCCACTGGAGCATACTCCCCCAACGCTGTCTGGGCTAGACTGCACCTTGAGCTTTCCTCTTTGTTTAAACAGTTATAAACTTGCCAAGATAGTCCCCCACTTCAAATACATCATCTTTCTTTTCATTCTACCTCCAACTATTGCCCCATTTCTGTCTCCCTTAATAGCAAAACTCCTAAAATTAGTCTCTGTTCTGTGACTCCAGTTCTTCTCCTGTTTTCTCCTAAATCCAGTAAAATTTCGCCACACACTCCAGTGGCACAGCTCTTGTCAGGGATAGGAATAACTTCCTTGTCTCTGGGTCCACTCGCCTTTCCAGACCACTGCAGTGCTTGGCACAGCCTGTCCCCACATCCTTCTTGAGACACTTCCTTCCCTTGGGAACTGAGACATCACTCTCTCCTGCGTATTTTCCCAAGCTCATGTCAGCCTCCTGCAGGGATGCTTTACAGTCGCGGTCAGGGCACTGTCTCTGGAAATCCTTCGGTGATTCCCCTCCCCAGACCAAATCCAGACTTGAGCCAAGTAGGCAAAGCCTGCCTGCTCCTGCTGCCTCGTCTTTCACATAACTTGTGTGTGGTGCACAAGAAAACAGCCAGCTCTCAAAGTGTGCTGTCTCGCCACATCCTTCCCAGCTCCCTGGGAACCGAGTTGTTCTCATTTGCAGCCAAGGAAGCTGAGAAAACTGACAATCAGATTTTCCATCACTTGCACAAGGCGAGCAGGATGCAGGTATCCTCTGTCAGAGCTGCTGCTTCCAGGCGCTTGCTCTTCCCATTAAGCACTCCTCCCTTGCCTGATGGCTTAAACCCATTGCTCCGAGTGAAGCAGGAATGTCGAAGTCTGGCCCCTGTGGGATGCCAGTCTGCCCATCTGGGTTTCCTCTTGAGAGTGTGGTGGTGTATTCCAGCTCTTCCCCAGGGAAGTGGTGGTCACGTTTGCAGGACAATGGGGGCTCTTACTGGTCAAAATGCTAAGTCTCTCCAAGTGAAAGGCCAGCTGCAGAGTATGAGAAGAACAAGGGCTGAATGATTTAATCAGACATCTGTGGGGGCCTCCTGGCATTTGGAGTGTGAGTGCCTTAGAGAAACTAACTATTCTGGCCTCCGGGAATGGACGACTGTTAATCTTGGTGGTTTTGACCGCTGACTGCCCCAGAGGTCCCAGCTTGCTATATGACTCAGAGTCCCCAACACTCTCCCTATTCTTCTCTCACTGGGATAGCCAGGAGGCCATTTCTGAGGCATTTTAATTTGGTAATGACTTGACTGGCCCACTGTCCAGGGATAGTGTGCTGGAGAGTCCTGGCTGCGTTTTCCAGGGGTGTGAGGTGGACTGCTCTTTCCTCAAGTCTCTCTGCCTGCCACAGCCTGGGGAAGAGCCTTCCCTGCCTGTCTCCCTGGGGCTCCAGCTTATCAGGCTGCCTCTCCTCCATTAAACGTTACCTGAACCCAGGGACCCTGGACTGTCTTTTCCCTTACTCTTTTCAGCAGTTTCTAGTGAAAGTTGCGTATAAGATTGCTTTATTCTTGCATCTGTTCAATTGATTCTTCTTTGTATTGCCCTTTTCCTTTCCTGCTTGGTGAGGTTTGGCTTTATGTTCTAGGCTCCTTTTATGGTCTCTGTATAGTTTTAGTGTAATGATAATCACCCTTATAGGAGTGAAATCCGCCCCCACCCACTACCCCCAGAATGGCTGTGCCATTGCCCTTCTCTCACGGCGCTTATCCAGTGTAGGTGATATGTTTCTTCCTGTAAACCTGGACCCTTGGCCAATTTGCTGCCCTTGATAGTGTTGTCCTCCAGCAGCCTGAACATCATCCTTCTGGGTAGGCATGGATCCTGTACTATGCTTCTGTCTCAGCTCTTTGGAAAGAGGCAAGAATGTGATCTTCCTAGGAATGTAGGAGATGCATTGAAATGCCTTTGACGGTTCTTGCTTCTGTCTAAATTCACAAAGGGAATGAACTTCATTTTGACCAATGGGCTTTAGCAGTGGTTCCAAAAGGGAAGAGCACAGCCCTTATTCTCAAAGCACCTTATTGTGCTTTGAGATTGTGCTTTTGATATTGTGGAACATAGAGAGCAAAGATGTAACCCAAGATTCATGTGTTGTTGTTCATGTGTATTTCAGCAATGCACTATGTTAAAAGATCAGCTGTCAGCTATCTTTGTGGAACTTTCTGGAATTTAGAAAGATCACAGGAACCCACAGTGCAAGGTGGGCTGAGCAGATAGATGGTGGAAGATTAAGAGTCAAAGATATAAGAGCCTCAGAATGCCTCCCTGCTTGTGTGTATATGTATATAAATATATATATATATATGTGTGTGTGTGTGTGTGTGTATATGCCAGAGAGCTATATGTGGCCTTTTTAACCCCTTCTGCATGCATCTTCAGCCACCTGGCCCCTGTGCACCATCCCCACTTCCTCAGTGATGGCTCTTACTGGAACCAACGCAGAACAGTGCCCTGCAGAGCCCCTGCATTGCTGTTAGGGATAATTATTCAAGTTCAGCGTCTTTGGTGACTGTCTGACCTTGGGTAGTCTCTTCATTTTTCTGACCCTCATGTGTAGATTAATTAAGGAGTATTTTAATCACTGTGCCTACTACCAGTGTCCCTGGTAAGTTTAGTAATTGCATTGAAGTTTTTATTTTATGTGTAAAATGTAGTACTTTACATAGGAAAATATTGTTACATAAATTCTCTTGTTAAGCTGTTGGTTTTCTTTTGCCTACCAAATGAAGTCCCAAGTCTAGCTTCTTACTCAGCATCTGCCTTTGCATAGCAGGCTTTAAATTTCACTAGTAGGGAAGACTGAAATAAGTATGGATTTCTAGAAGAAATCGCACCTGGGTACAGATGAGTTTGTTTAAATTCAGTGAGCAATTACTCCATGTGAGATCCATAGGGGTGCATGAGTCACACATGACACATGGTAGGCAGTGACGTCATTGTTTCTGGCTATCTAGTTCAGAGACAGCCACCCTTCCTCTCCCCACCTTCCCTAGTCCCTGCCGAAGGCAGCCTGGAGGGAGGACTTGCCATGGGCCCTAGCACATCAGAGAAGCTGGGCATCTGTGTGTTGGCAGTGTGCCCAAGGGTGGAGACCATGGAGGTTGGGACTGGAAACTGGCAACCTGCCAGGACCCCCTCAGGTGCCTCAGCATGCAAACCTCCTGACGGTCTCTGAGTATGTCTTGTTCTTCCCTTGTGGCCTTCTCTCGGCTATGCTCAGCAGAGCTTTTGGTGGCAGGGTGGTGACTCCAGCCTCACATTAAAGACACAAGGACATTGAAACCCAGAGATGTAAGGTTACTTAACTAGTCACACAGCACAACCAGGGCTGGAACATGCTTATCTTTGGGCAAATATTCTGCAGTTTCTGACCTGTGGGTTCCTGAGATTCGCTTGTCTTGAGGCCAAGTACAGTGAAACTTTCAGGGTTACCTTATTCCATCAGAAAATTATCAGGCTCTTTATGTATCCATCACTGTGCAGGGTAGTGGAGTGGTGCAGTGTTAAACCAAACTCCCTCCATATAATGAAGAAGACATACTACTAACAGTCACAGTTCAACATGGCAAGTGCTGATGGGGATAAGCATGTCTTGCAGGTGGTGGGGCAGTGGACTATGGGAGCACAGAGGTGGTGCTTGGCCCAACTTGGGGAGTCGGAATTACTTCCCATGATGTTAACTTCTGAACCCATTTGTAAAGGACCAGTAGATATAACCAAGGGGAGAAGGACAACGAAGAACTTTCTAGGCAGAGAGGAGAGCAGGACAGCACTCTCAACTAAATGCCTAGTGACTTCCGTAATAACCCCAACCAGGCACATTTAGGCCCTGCGAGCAGCTCTGTGGCTGGCTCACAGTGTGTGCGCAGAGACAGGCAGGTAAGGCTGGGTGTGTGGGAATATGACACAGAAGACTGATGATTTCATTCAAGCCTGAGCAGCTCTCTGCTGTAGGTCTGCAGGTCTCCAGGCTCCTCTCTTTATTCTGGGAGCTTGGATGGAGTTTCTGATTTCCTTGGTATCAGGCTTACTGCACAGAATCTCTGTGGAACCCATACTGGATCCTTTAAGGGGGCTTGTTTACCGATTCCCTTAAAGTTTTTGTTCTGTTTTTCTTTACCTTGGATGCCTTGATGTGGAAAAGGAGCTGAAATGCTGATTGTATGGATGAGTTTTATTCAAGATTTAAGCACCCTTTGTGGATTAATAGTCACTGATTACTCAGTACCTGGCAGGTTGTGACTTTCCTTCTCTTCCTACAGGCCTGCTGAATTAGCCACCAAGTACGCAAACTTTTCAGAGGGAACTTGCAAGCCCGGCTATGCTTCAGCCTTGATGACTGCCATCTTCCCCCGGTAAGTACACCTATTTCTCTCCCTGCTGCCTGCATGGCCGGTCCGTCATCCAAGAGTCAGAAACCCTGTCCTGGTGGCAAGAGATGTGCTTCGGAGATACAAGAGTCAGTTGTGCCCTTGAATCTGTGGGTACACAGGAAGGACTTTGTATTGTGTTGGTTTATACGCCCCCACTCTGTGCCACTGCCAGACCTTACCTTGTCCTGCCTCTTGGTGTTTGCACCTGTCTGCATGGCTTGTTTCTGGAAGGGGAGGAGGACCTTGAACCAGTGCTGTTGGCCACAGAGCCAGGTATCTTGAGGCAGCCAAGGTTACTGGGCACAATAGTGTCACAGCATGGTGTTTTTGGAAGCAAATCAACTAACTGGCTTCAGGGGAGCGTATCCAAATAATGCAGAAACAAAGAGGAGTTTCTGGGGCTGGCTGAGTTTTAGCACCTTGCTTTTTGTCCATTTTGCATTCTGGAGTTCTGATTGCAGTGACACCAGGCTCACTGACAATGCTGTGCCAAACCCTGGGAGTTTCTTTTACCAAATTCCAAGGGGCTTTACTTGTTTATTGCCTTTTCCTCTGGAGTTTTCTCCTGAAGCCTCAGTGTGGAAAAGGACTGAGGTTGTCTTGTCTGCAGTTGCGTCGTGAGACTATCAAGGTCATTTTGTTCCTCCATAAAGCTAGCGGAGTGTCTGACTTGGGGAACTGGAGGAAAGGCTGCCTGGGACCCCTAAAAGTTGGGGTGGAGCACTCACTTGGACCACCCGAGGAGCCCTCGGGTGGTCTCTCGTGTAGGCCCTGCTCACTGGAGGAAGGGCTTGTGTTCTGTGCCTTAGGAGGCTGAGGTTAGGGCACGTAGTGTACTTGCGAAGGAATGCTGAGAAACAGCTTGTTGGGAAGTGAGTCCAGGAGATTGGGTTTTCACGCCATTCTTCTTTTTTCTTTCTGTAGCAATGCAGTGTAAGCTCCATGTAAAACTGTGCTGACTGGATATCTGGTGTTCAGATAGAGACCTCTTTGTCAAGGGTCTCCTTTCTGAATGGATCCCAAATAATTTACTTTCCCAGCTATTTATTGGTGCTTCTTAAGAGCCTAGTACCGTGTTCTCTGTTCTTACATTTTTGCAGGCCTACACCCCTTAGTTCTTGGAGCCACATCTGTGGGTTTTCCTATACACACACAACATGGGTTTCTTTTACTTTTTCTAATTGAAGGTAATATAAACATGGGTAGAAACCCAACAAACAAAAAACAAACAGATCCCATCTCCAGAGATAGCCAGTATTACTATAAGTGGGAGCATATACTGAATTATTATTCCCTATTTCATCACCTTCCTACCTACCCATACCAATATATGGCATATATGGAAATATTATTTATTAAATGATTGCATAGTACAAAATTATATGGATAGGACATAATTTTATGAAAATTATAAATTACTGAGGTTTAATTTACATATGGTAGAATTTACTTTTTAGTATAGTTCTGTGAGTTTGAATAAATGCATACCTTTGAGTAACTACATAGTGATCAATCAAATATTTCCATTATCACCCTCCCCAAAAGTTTCCTTTTGCTTCTTGTAGTTAACCATCCCATGTAACACCCAAGCTCCTAATAACCACCTATCAGTTTTCTGTCCCTGTAGTATTCCCAGAATGTCATAAAATTAAATCATATTGTACATAGTCTTTTGAGTCTGTTTCTTTTATTTCATGTAATGCATTGAGGATTTGTATGTGTTGTGTGCATCTTTTGTTCCTTTTTATGACTGCATACTATTCTCTTGTGTTGAAACAACAGAGTGTTTACTCAGTAGTTGAAAGACATCTGGGTTAATTCCAGATTTTAGTGATTATACATAAAACTATTATAAACATTTATATATTATGTTGTTTTACTTTATAAGAAACTGTCAAAGTATTTTCCAGAGCAACTATACTATTTTGGTTTCTCACCAGCCGTGTTTAAGTGTTTCAGTTGTGCTATGTCCCCACCATCAATCTTTTTAATTTTAGCTATTCTTGTTGATTTGTAGTAATAGTTTGTGGTTTGAATTTACATTTTAGTAATGGCTTATGATGTTGAGTATCATTTTCATGTACTTAGTTGGCATTTTTTTATCTTTGGGGAATTGTCCAAATCTGTTGTCACTTTTTTTAGCTGGTGGCTTGTCTTTTTATTGCATTAAGAATACTTCTTTACATAGTCTATATAGAAACCCTTTGTCACATAGGTCATTTGCAAGTATTTTCTTCCAATTAATGGAACATCTTTTAATCTTTAATCTTTTCTTTTTTTAATCTTTAATCGTTAATCTTTTCTTTCTGTTAACAGTGTCTTCTTTCACATAGCAGAAACCTTTAGCCTTGATGAAATCCAATTCATCTTTTGGGGGGAGGAGATTCATATTTTTGGTATTTTGCCTAAGAAATCTTTCCCTAATCTGAGAACCAAAGATTTTTTTTTTCACTATATTTTCTTCCAGATTTTTGTATAGGTTATCCCTTTTATCTAGGTCTGTTACCCACTTGAACTAAATCTTTATGTATAGTGAGAAGTGAAAACTGAGGTTTGTTTTTTGCATGTGGATGTTCAAATGTTCCAGGGGCATTTGTTGAATTACTTTGGCATGTATGTTGAAAGCCAGTTAATCACAGATGTGTGGATGTTTCTAGATACCTTCTCTCCTTTTTCTCCTTGATCTCTGTCCTTGCACCAGCACCAAGCATGTACAGATATTTGTGGCTTCTATTAATATAGTCTTATTTATTACCAATCTGAATGCCTTTAGAGCTTTTTCTTCTCTTTTTATTTTTATCAAGTGTTATATAAGGCATGGGTGCTCACTCTACCCTAAGGGTGCTGGTGTGACTCTCTGCATGGCAGAATCCTGTCCCTCCAGGAGCCAGCCTTTGTACTGTCTGCTGGGAAGTCCTCCCTTCTTTCCTCAAGACTTGCCTGCCTGGATACATCCCCCTCTAGTGAGAAGATGGGAGGAGGGAACATTAGGCCCAGAGGGAGGCTAATTTATCGGGCACCTGCTGGGCTCCAGACATCGAATTAGGGCCTTTCATCTGTTGGTCTCATAAAATAGTCTTTTCTGATCTCCACCCCTCTGCACACCCAGTTCCTCTTTCCTCAGCCGTCATCCCATAGTGCCACATGCCTCTGTCGTTGTCCTGGTTATTTATTGCTGTTTCTTCTCCCATAACAGGCTGTGAACTCTTTCACATGAAGACATGGTCTTGTTCATCGTTGCCAGCACTTAGCAGAGCCTTCAGCACGTAGTTGGCACATATTTGTTTTATGAATGGATATTAATTTCTGCCCTCAGGAGACTGAGAGTCAGAGGGTATGAGAAATGTTGATAAAACACTCTTTTAGTCAGGAGAGTTACTGAAGAAAAATAACTCTTTTGATATATACCAATATATGAGAAATTAGAAAAAGATGAGATTTGGAGAAAGAAAGTTCTCATAGCTTCCTTGCTTAAAAAGCATTGTGAGCCTGGAAAAGTCTGAGTGTTGCTTCACTTATTCATCAATGAGATGATGTATCTTGGCGCTATAAACATTAGATCGTTCCAGAGAAATTTAATATTAGACACTAAGTGAACGCTGTTTTCTTAATGACTTGCATTTAATTAGGTAAGTTTCTTCAGGAAGAAATAAAGATCCCAGAATAGATTATGGCATATTATGGCAGACATTTAAAATGTAGGCTTAAAGAAAATAATATAACTTACAAACCCCTCCCACCCCCCACCCCCAACTTACAAAATCTTAATCAACATAATCCATTTTTCTAGCACTTGCTAGAAAAGCTGCTACTCTGAGTGGCTTTTTTTGCATTGGTGAAAGATTGAATGTCACACCCTTCAGTGACAGGGTAAGGGCCCATAAACATACAGGATCAGGAGCAAATGTGACATACACACACCAAGCCTGTGGCAGGTAACTCAGCAGAAAGCAGAATCCAGATGCAGGCTGTGGCCACGCTGCCAGGCAATGACGGCAGCAGCTACAACAGGGACAGCTAACATCTGTCGCTATGTCATCATCAGTGTATCAGGCCCTGTACTAAGACCTTTTCCTACTCCTTCTGTTTTACTCCTCCTCTCAACAATCAGATGAGGTGGGAATTGTTATAATTCCAGTTTTAAATATGAGGAAATGGAGGATAAGAAAGTCCAGCCATTTACCTGGAGTCATACAGATAGGAACTGATGAAGCTAGGTTATTTAAACCAGGCAGTCAGTCTACAGAGCCCACATGCTTAATGACCATATCCTACTTCCTCTCACAGCTTCTGTTTCATGGGCAGGCTGGCCAGTCGCCAAGTACAGAGGTCTACCAGATGCCTGATGCGGCTAATGAGGCTCTGGTATAGAAATTGCCTCCTTGCCCAGCTCTGCAGAGGAAAACACACCTCTCTTGAGACATGCTTTGCTTTAGGAAGACCAGGGTACATAGTGTGAATCCGTGACTATGTGTGTCTGTGATTCTCATGCTGCTGATGACTCATTGCTGTGGTCCAAGCTGACAGTTCCCCAGAGCTCAAGGATGGCCTTTGAAACCTTACTGGGTGCTCTGTGGCAGGAAGTCTGGAGTATTGACAGAATCCCAGCTGCTTGTTTTAGGACCCTTGCGTGAGAAGGTACAGGAGGCCTATTGCATTGCCCTGGGGATTTTGAAAACTTGTGGGCTCCTGGCCAGGGTAGCTGGGTATCTGGTATCCCCACATTCCAAAGCCCCTCCCTTTCTGCCCTTCCAGAGAAAGATCCTGGAACTTTTATCACTGAAGACACCAAGCAGGGTGTAAGTTTGACAGACATCCTTGCTAAGCTTTGTCCCGTAAAAAACAGAGCACTATTTACTTCTACAGAATCACAGTCTTCCTAAGCTAGAGGTTGAGTTGCTACCATTGCCATCCTGGGAGTGTACACGTGTGGAACGTGGAAGCAGGTAGACAGATGGAGCTTCAGATAAGAGGAACATGTCTTATCTCTCTAGCCCCCTCTGGCACACTAGAGGGTGGTTGATAGCACATCTCTCACTGTAACCCAGCTTCCTAACCTCTTTGGAATGTCCCAAAAAACATATGACCTATTAGTAATGACTGTTGCCCCCAAAGGTAAATTCTCCTGTTATTGCATCTCCCCACATCCTCCCTGCTGCATGTCATGTTCACTTTGCTACTTCCTCATTACATCATTGAACATTTCCTTGCTGGGGTACATAAGTGGCATGGCAACTTCGCAACTTTGTTAAAGTTGAACCTGGACATGCTTTCCAAGGATCCCCATTCTGTGGGCTAGCCTCACAGATCTCTATCAGTCTCTTCCGTCTTAATTTCTTCTTCATTCCACACACAACCCCTAACATACACAGAATTCAATAGTTGCTTTCTCCACTTCTTCAATGTCTCTCCAACTCTTAAGTTCTGTAGTCTGATTTCCACTTCTGTCCCTCCCTTCTCTGAAGTATTCTTGTTCAGATCTTGTTCAGTCTGGGGATCTCTGAAGCAACCGACAGTACTGATCTCTTCTTCCATTTTGAAACTTTCTTCTCATTTAATCGTCCATCCAAATTTTCTTCCGGTTCTCAGCATTCCCCCCTTCTCAGTCTGTTTTGCAAACAATTCCTTGCTCCTGTGTCCACCCTTCAGTGATGATATTCAAAAAAAGCTGTAGATGACTACCAGAGTTAAGTTATGGCCCTCTTCACACTTTGCTGCTTCAACTACCTGTATGGGCTAATGACTGCCAATTCTGTTTGCAGCCCAACCTCTGCTCATCATCCCGCTGGACAGCTCCACTTGGATGCCTCTCAAGCATCACAAACTCAGTGTTTCTGAATCTCTTCTGAATCTAATCTGCCCATATCCATATTGCTGATTTCAGTGATTGATCCACTATCTTCTATCTCACCTGAGCCAGAAATCTGGGAGTCATTGTTTCTCCGTCCTCTCTCAAACAGGTGTTCAATTAGTTATGGGCCCTGACTTCTTCTCTCCAAAGTATTTCTTCTCTGAGGTTAGTCCCTTCACCTGTGCCCTGATTCCCCAACTTCTCCTGGATCTTGGACCCTAAGATCCAGGAACCTGGCTCTTCATTCTTCACATCACTATTTAATCATATTCTGGTTTCCCCCACTCTTTAAAAAGCTACCACATGAGCTGCTCTCCTGTTAGCAAGAGCAGTAAACGTTCCTTAAGCAAATCTTACTACCTTTCTAATCTGTGCCAGGCATTTCTGCTGGGCGCTAGAGGTATAACACCATAGAGGCTGCACAGTCTCCCCTGCCGCCATCCCACCAGCAGACACAGGCAGCCTGGGTGGGTAAATGTCCCAGCTGCGTGGGACAATGTGCTGACTGTGTGACGGTCACTGTGCTAAACCCTTTCTATTCCGTATTCCACTTAGTCTTTTTAAGTACCCTCTGGAATAAGTGTTGGTGTGCTCGTTTTACAAATGAAAATGCTGTAGCTTATTTGAGGTCACAAGTGCAGAGCTAGAAATCAAACCCATCAGCCCCAGCTTACACCCTGAGTCATGTCTCTAGCGGAACTGTGAGTCTGTAAGGGAGTGCAGATTGCTTTGTTTGTAAAGGTTTGAGATATTCACAGTAGATACCTGCTGCAGTCAAGTTCCGGGGTGCTGGACCTTTCTGGTAAGCTCAGAGAGTTCAGTAACTACCATGTGCAAGGGTTGACAACTGTGCCTGGCCTGGGCAGACTAAAGGGTGTCCTTGACCTGGACTCCAGCATGAAATTAGAGGACTTGCCATTTGATCCTTTGGTTTTTCTGCCATTAATTGTGTTTTTCTTTTTCTTTCTTTTAACTGTGTTTTTCATGTGCTCTTCAGTGTCAGCTGTTCTGACCTCCTCTGGGAACTAATCCATGTTCTGTTTTAAAATTAACTTTGCTTCTTGTCTCAGCCTCTTCTCCCCCCCTCCCCCCCGCCATTGTTCAAGGAGAATAAGACCCGCATCATCCAGGATCCTATAACTAGCTATACACTCATCTCTTTCCTTTTTGCTCTGTCTTCCATGCTTTGTCAGTGGGTCTGCAGTAACTGGCTGGAAGTTGGATTTTCTTTGGAGAAATGTGCTTCCCTAGAGATACACACATCTTTGCACAGATGAATGTTGCACCCTAACCTGCTGGGTTTTCGCTGGTTGTAAATTCATCTGCTGCAATGCAGTGCTAGGTCTTCACCTAGCACTTGATGGTAACAGTGTGTCTTTCCTCCTGCCCCAGTTGGGGACCTGATGGCTTCTATCTTATCCTCTCTCCACTGTTCCTGAAAGTGAGTGCCAGACAGAATCCTTTGTGGTGGAGGGCCCTAGCAGGCACCAATCAACCTGTTTGCTATAGAATCAAAAGTGACATGAACTGGTCTGCAACAGACTTTTTGAGAAGAGAATAAAATTTTAGAAATGATCGTAGCAATTAGCATGTTTATGTCTGTTAAATCTAGTGATTTTTTTTTTTTTTTGAGATTCTTTGCTTCGTCATTTGTCTTGTTTAGTCTAAGGCCATACCACCCTGAACATGCCTGATCTCATCATTTATCTTGTTTATTTCCATATAATTGAGGTAGCATTAGTTTGCAACATTGTATGGATTTCAGGAGTATACCTTCACATACCAAATGCTAGTCACCATCCACCACCAACAAATCCAGCCTTTCTACCCATTCTCAACCCCCTCCTTCTTTCTTTGCTGTTGACTATCATTCTATTACCAGAGTCCAGGGGTTTGTTTTTCTTTATCTTCCACATGAGAGAACTCATGCAGTATTTCTTTTTTTCCTTTTGGCTTATTTTTCTTAGCATAATCCCCTCAAAATCCATCCATGTTGCTAATGGCAAGATCTCATTTTTTATGACTGAATAATATTCTATCATATATTAGCTGTCCACTCATTGTCACTGGGGAATCTAATAATTTTTAAATGAAACAAACTTTATATGTGTTTCAATTTTTCTAGTGATTAATTTTCATTATATTTTATAAAAGTATCATTCTGTTATAGAATTGATGTTTAACAAAATGAACTGGTCCTTTATAGATGGTTTGAGACTGTAGTGATAAGAATGCAGACTTTGGGGGGTGAGTAGGGCTGGGTTCTCTTGATCTCTCTGGACCTCCCTTTTCTAGTCTGTACCTGCTGACCTCCAAGTTACAGAGGCAGCACATGGAGACAGACAAACAGCCAGGTATATGTGCTCTGGGAGAAGTGAGGATAGAGAACTATAGGTATCAGAGAGGAGGAACATGAGAGATTGATGCTGGGGAGGGGGTTGTGGTGAAGGTGATGTATGGGCTCTACCTGGAAAGAGGAGACTTCAGTAGTGAGGGGAGGCACCCTGGTGGGGACCAGTTTCTTTTTTTGCAGACCCAGCCCCAGGCTGTACAGGGGAGCAGAAACCCTAGAGATGCATGAAAGCATGCTCCCTGGTGAGAGCAGGCAGGCAGGCAGACTGCATTCCTGTGGTATTTGAAGGTTGATTTTGTCAGATTAGCAGCTTTGCTTTTTTTGGTTCAGGTACAAGATCCCCACGTGGGGAGCTCTGCTGCTTGTGAAGAGCAAAAGCTGGTGAAAACACAGAATGTGATCCTGGCCCTCCTCCCAATCTGTATGGGGCTCCAGGCCAGGAGCAGCCTTGCTCCCCTCTCAGTGAGAGGGAGGGCCCAAGCTGACCTACCCACACAAGTCCTAGGCCAGGCCAGGAGCTCTCTAGAGAGGAGGATGTTGACCATTTCGGACATGGTCCTGTTTTCCGTACTTTGTTTGCACCTGGGGCTCTGAGGGGCGATTAATATATGATGGGCGTCCTAAATTGTCAGAACTCAAGGGGAGAACCAGATTTGAAGCTACTCCTTTACCAGTTGGAGGCAGAGCACCAATCCTTGCCCACCCCTGATCCTACTGTCATGAGAATGTTCTACTCTCTGCCCCTATGCCATACAAAGAGCCCAGGCCCAGGCAAATGAAGTAGAAGCTGCAGCCCCACCCAGGGAACCTGAGTCTAGTGAGTCAGGAGAGCGATCTGGACAGGAAGGGGGAACAGAATAGAGATATAATTCATACATAAACCCCAGTGAATGGATGGGATCATTTAGGGTGATGTGGCTTGGAGGACAGCGGGCAACATGGCCTCTGTGCTGAGGGTCCCTCATGGGTGTGCTACTAACTGCAATCAGCATTGTGAAAGCAGGCCTGTCAGCAGCTGACCTTGTGACATCTCCGTGCCACTTGCGATGGGACAGACCCCTCTTCCCTCCCTGTGTTCTTAGGCTTGGCATGGGCTGGTTTCTTTTAGCAGGACAGTTTGAAAATACACTGTTTGAAAACAGCTGGTTGGAAAAAATAAAAGGACACCTTTTACTCTGTTCCTCAGCACCTTAAGAAGGAGGATCTGGCCCAGAGGCCCTAAGAAGGATAGGCCAAGTAGGGTAAGATTCCCAAATAAGGCAAGGCATGAGCATGGGGCCTAGGCTCTAATGCCAGCTCTATGGGGCCTGGTTGGGAAGCACTGTGCCTGCTGTCCCCAGTGACCTTGCTCCCATGCAGCCAATGTGGCTACTGTCCCTGAGACTCTGGCCAATCGAGGGCTACCCCCTCCCCACCTCCCCCTTTTATCCCCCTGTGCTCCCTTGGGACCAGCGAGAGGGGTTAAGAGCAGGGGTTACTTCACCCACTGTGCATTTGTCCTTTGGATCTTTTTACCTCTTTAGGTCACTGCTTGACCTCTTCTGCCTCTCTCTTTCTGGGCGGAGGCTGCTGCTGCACAGATGCTCCTGATATCTAGTCCTCCCCTGCCCCTGAGGAGATGCAGGGACAATGACTGCAGGCTTGATTAGGTGCTATGAGTCCAAGTGATCCCCCCGGAAAGCGCCCTTGCTCAGGGAAATGACCTTTTTCAAATATGGTCAGCAACTGCCTCCAGTGTGGTCAGCTCTGCGGGTATCTGGTCTTCCGGAAGAACGAAGAGCACGCAGGCAGCAGCAGTTCAAGTGCGGCATCCGTGCCCTGGCCCTAGGAGGTTAGGGAGCTGCTCCTCCGGGAGACCAGGAGTCCAGCAAAATCACTGACCCTCATGGAGGTACATTCCTTGGCTGTCACTCAATCTATTCACAGAAAACAGAGGGCTGGGGGCCTGCAATCTAGCCACAGAGAGCCATGGGCACAGACACAGCTGCACACAGGTGTAGATTCAGGGCAAGCCTGGCTCTCTGGTCTGTGTCAAGGCTCACGCAGGTTCTCTCTAAGGAGTATTTGCTGAAGGAAAAAAGGAAGAAACAGTCATTCTCTGTCCTGCCTCTGAGTTTCCAGGACTGCCTGTCTGTCCAGCCATGAGCTTTCTGCAGACTGGATAGAGAGAGAGAGGGGCCCCAACATGGCCACATGACTCCTGCCACCACGTGCCCTCTGACTGGAAGCTGCTTCTTTTCTTCCCAGGCTTGATGGGGGCTCATTACTGCCAATGTTTCATCCCTTTTCTGAGGCCTGAACTTTAGGAAGTGGACAGCATTGTGACTGGGGCACAAGGGGTCCAGCTGTATTTGCTGTCATCAGTTGATGCTGAGGGGAAATTGATCAGGGAAGTAGAGAGGAGGACTGTTTACCAACTGACTTCACCTCACCTCCAGAGCAGGGCCTCACTGTGCCCTTGCCAAGCCCACTGTGGATCATTCTTGCCATCTCTGCTCAGATGTGTGAGGCTGAGGAATATCCTTCCTCAGTTTGACTAAGTGGAAAAAGAATTTTGGAGTCAGGTGAACTTGGACTGAATCCTAGCTCTGCTGTTTGAACAGCTGTGTCATCGTGAACAGGTTCCTGTGTCATGCCCGATTTTACCTCCTCATGTGGACATCCCTACCTACATGGGTAGTTGTAAGAACTCCACGAGGTGTGTGGCCTGGTGTTGGCCTTCAGTTCAGCTGCTCTTCTGTCCTCATGCCCTCCTGTATTACTCTTACCAGACCCTTCCGGTATGTATCTCGGTTGGGAGCCGTAGGGACTTGCACAGACAGTGCATGCAAACCCAGGTGATTGGCATTTGTTGATATAGGAATGCTTTCAATGCTTCTCTGTATGGAGAAGTGTGGCTTTTGGCAATGTCAGTCACACAGGATGCAACTGATAACTTGTAATTATTAAAACGGCTCTGACCACCTGACAGAATCATCAGAGCAGCTGTGTGCCGATACTGACCAGTGCCCCAAGGCTGGTGTTTGACCCTACTGAGCCATGATCTTTTAGCCCTTGGTACTTGCAGGTACTCTTCCCCAGCTGGAAAGTGCTTCCCCATATCCTTTGCCTTTAGACTGCTACTTTAACAAGTACCTTGAGTGTCATCTGGCAAGAGGCACAGCAAGCTCCATGAGCTCCATGAGGTAACATCTCCCTCACCAGGGGCCTGAATGAGGGCCTCATCCATCTTGGGGGCTGGCCACAGAAATGTGCTCTCTGTAGTGTCCCTACATTCTCCACCTTGAGGTCTCCAAGTTAGATGTCATATCCTCTTTGCTTCTTAGAAGCTTTTTCCTGCCTCCCCCCTCCCCCGCACCAGTAGTCAGACTATGCCTTTCTATACTACTTAGTCTACATTGCATCCTAGTTTCCCTCTGAGTCTGCCACTAATCCTAGTTGGATTTTTCTCCTTTCATTTACCCTGCATTACCCTGTGAGATGAATGGGGCACAGCTCCTGTTTCCCCTCGTTTCTCTCTGTCTCGTTAGCACAGGTATCACAGCTGACTTTGACCTTCCTGAGTGTCACTCTGGACTTCTTTTTTTTTTTAATTATTTATTACTCTGGACTTTTTTTTTTTTTTTTTTTTTTTTTGAGACTAGGTCTCGCTATTTTTGCCCGTGGAACCGCAGGCTGTCATTGCCCGAGGTACCACAGACTCAAGCAATCCCCAGCCTCAGCTTCCCAGGTAGCTGGGATTACAGGCGTGCGCCACCACACCCAGCTATTTTTTTGGAACTGGGTCTCACTACAGGCCCCAGGCGGGACTTGAGCCGCGATCCCTAGCCCCGGCCGCTTCATAGGCTGAAGCTTACAGGCACGAGCCACCATGCCTGGCTCTATTACTCTGGACTTCTTTCTCAGCAGCCACACCACCTGCATCAACACTGGGAAGAGTCTAAGATGATTCTAAGATGGCCTTCCGGAAGAACGAAGAGCACGCAGGCAGCAGCAGTTCAAGTGCGGCATCCGCGCCCTGTCCCTAGGAGGTTAGGGAGCTGCTCTTCCGGGAGACCAGGAGTCCAGCAAAGCCACTGACCCTCATGGAGGTACATTCCTTGGCTGTCACTCAATCTATTCACAGAAAACAGAAGGCTTGGGGCCTGCAATCTAGCCACAGAGAGCCATGGGCACAAACACAGCTGCACACAGGTGTAGGTTCAGGACAAGCCTGGCTCTCTGGTCTGTGTCGAGCATATATCTACTTAATTCTTCTCTTGATTCTTGAAGTTTGATGATCTCTCTCAATTAGCTCAAAGAATTGCATATCAGTTTGTTCTCATTTAACACATCTTTGTTGAGTGCCTCTTTTGGACCCTGGAGAGATGATTTTGAAAAATGCCGACATGGTACCAGATCACCATCTGGGGGACAAATATTGAAGTTTCAGTGACATTCAGGCCAGGTTGAAAAGTAGGAGACCCCTCATAGGGGATGCCATCTCAGTACGTGGTTCTGAGCTGGTCATGTTCTGTTGTGGGTGAAAATCACGCAGTAGCTCTGTGGGCTGCAGCAGGACTGGAAGGATGACAGCGTTAGAGCTCCAGAAAAGCCAGCTTGGTCAATGACTTTCATAGAACAGGGTTATCAAGAGGCAGAAATGACATCTGAAAAGACTCTTCTGAGCAAGTCTTCTTGGCATGTTCACCCAAGTCAAGCCCAAACAAAAGACTGTTGATGATATTTCTTCTGCATAAGTCACGAAAAGCTTCAGATAGAGGGTGAGCAATTTCTATTTCTGCAATTCAGAGACCGTCAAGAATGAAGAATAGTCTGGGGAAAGCATGGCTCCGTCATTAAGTTAGTGTCCACCGCCTAGAACTGGGCAATGCTGCACAGCATGTGGCTTTAATCCTCAGAGCCCCTGCCGAGGCGCAGTGCAGCAGGCATGCACTCAGGACGTGGGAGAGGCTGCCTGCACAACCTCCATCTTACGAGACCTGAACCATGCCCCACAGATTTCCATCTGGACCCTGCTGTGGGAACCGTGTGGCTCAGTCCTCAGTGCCAGGAACCCAAAGTAGATTCTGCCTTGGATCACCTCACCCAAGACTTCAGCCCCAGGTTACCCAGTTTCTGCAAGCCTGGTATAGAGCTCTGAAGAGATAGTGATAAATCAGGAACAGTTTCCACCTTCCAAGATGGCAATGAGTAGGGGAGTGGGACCAGTGACCTTGTGTGATTGCAA
Source organism: Uropsilus gracilis (assembly GCA_004024945.1). NCBI lineage: Eukaryota > Metazoa > Chordata > Mammalia > Eulipotyphla > Talpidae > Uropsilus > Uropsilus gracilis. Next base: position 28,229 of record PVHY01012104.1, read on the forward strand.
GAACAGAGCAAGCTAAGAAGCCAAACTCATGAGGATTGGGGCACAGAACCAAACCAGGCAGTGAGAAAGGCTTCCTCGAGGAGGTGCCACCTGTGCTGACTGTTGGAAGGCTGAGAAACTGGCCAAAAAAGTAATCTAGGAGAGGTACTCACACTGAGAGGAGGCGCACTAGCAAGCAGCTGGGGCCAGGGGTGGGACTGAGGAGGGCCATGAGGAGAAGGTGGCTTTTACTATTAGATTAGTGAAGCTTCAGAGGTTAGGAAGAAAGGATGATGTTAGATCTGTGCTTATGTCAGGTCATTGTCTGAAATGGGGGACAGGGCAGACTGAGGAGGGAGACCACTGGGAGGCGTGGAGTGTTGCCAGGGCAGGAGTGAGCTGGTGAGAAGTTACAGGAGAAGTGGCAGTAGGTGACTGGTGTAGGAATGAGTGAGGGGAAGGAGTGAAAAATGAATTCCCAGATTCTGTTTGGGGCAGCTGAGTAGGTGATGGCTCCACTTCCTAATATAAAGAGCACAGGGAGGAGGGTGGGTCTGGGGGCAGCCATTGAGTTCATCTGGAGAAATGGTGAGCTTAGAGTTCCCTTGGAGCAGCTGGTGGAGATGTGGAGCACCAATGTCCTTTTAGTTTTGCCAGTTTCTTTCTATTATAAACAACATTGCTATGAATAATGATCTTATAAACAAGTCTTTATGCAATTCCTTGGCAATTTCCTCATGTCTCTGACATAGTGAAAAAATTATTCTTGATATCACACTGATTTGTTGTATTTGTTCCACCAGATTTCTCAACTTAAAATCTTTTTTGTCTAAACTTCCTTCCCATTCCTTCCCCCATTTTTATCTTATAAACATTTCCATGTACTGGGCACCACACTGAACACTAAACATGTGGAATAATGTGTAATCCCAACCACAAGGCTTCAGTTTAAAGGGATATCAAACAAGAAGACAAAATTGTAATATAGAATGTTGGTGCCATGGTAAATGAAAGTGTAGGGTGCTGTGAATACCCAGGAAGGAGACACCTAATCAAATTGAGTCAGAGGCATTTGGTGAACTTCCAGATTCATTCTTCTCCTACCATTAGTATCTGAAGTATCTCTTGACCTTCCTTCTAATAATTTGCTTCTAGCACTTAAAAGCCACAGAAGATCTCACTGATCTTCATTGATGAAGTGGTATCCTACCATTATTCAGTTAAAAACTTTTCTCTCTTCCTTTCTTGTTTTTGGCAGGCATGAGTGCTACAAGTGTGTGTGGGTGGATTAGATCATGTCTGTAACTCTTCAAAATAGGTTACCTGTGAACCTAAAATGTTCACGACTACCACCCCCCTCTCCCTACCTCAAGACCAGTCAACCCGAACCAAAGAGTTGTGCTTTTTCCTGGTTTTCTGACCTTCTCTGGAATCATTCACTGTCTGGCCCATACCCCTAAATTTTCTCAACCTATCTATTCCATGTCTGGACCCCCTTCCATAGCCTGGGCAAAAGACTTTGGAAGTTCCTTACTCATTCCCTTTATAGGGAGGGTAAGAAGGACAGAACACCTGGAGGAGCCATCTTTTTTGTAAAAGGCAAAAGATTTATATGATCTGAAGAGAAACCAGAGTATAGCCATTTTTTTTTTTTTTTTGGATAAAGTGATCAGAGAAAAACTTTTGAAAGAAGTAATGTTTTATCCAAGTCAAGATTGCATAGAAATTGGGCAGTTAGAAGTTGATAGGGCAAGTATTCTAGACAGGGGAAATGTGTGAATTAAGAACAGATACGTAATAACATGCAGAAAACTGTAAGTAGTTTAGCATATTTGGGGCATAGTGTTCCCTCCTAGAATGGTAGAAGACAAGTCAGATCCTGGAAAAACTTAAAGGTCATTCTAGAAAGATTTTATTTTATCTTGAGGGACCTGGGATATCATTGACATGTTTTAGGCAAGAGACAGATGTCATGATCAGATTTACTGTTTGGGAAGATTATTCTAACCCAATATGGAAGAGGACTTGGAGGAAGGAGCTTGGAAGCATGAAGATTATCTAGAAGACTCTTACGGTAACTGCTGAAGGCAGTTTTATAGGAATGGAGCATGGAGATTGAACATTTAGGAAATAAAATCCAAGTATCTCTTTTCTCTTCCCAGAACATCCTGTGTGGCATTTCTCCCACCACTACCCATCTGTCCAGTACATCTGTCTCCTCCTCCAAGACAGGGACTATGTATCATTGCCCTTTTTGGCCAACTCTAACCCCTCATAGTACCTGACAGTGACTAGGTACTCAGGAAGTGCTCATTATGCCTGCCAAATTGATTCAATGATTAAGAGTATAAAAGGCTTGGGAGAGGACAGAATGACTCCCAAGTTTCTTGCTCCAAAGTTAGGAAAAACAAGGATGCCATTTTTGGACATAGGGAGCCAAGATAGAATGTCATTTGTTTCTGTCCATTAGGAGGGAAGGAAAGGGCAGAGATCATAAATTTGGTTGAGGATATAATGAGTTTGAGGTGCTTCTGGTACACTTGAGGAGAAATGTAGAGTGGTCATTTACAGGTGGGAGTGCAGAAGTTCAGAGCAGAGATGATAACAATGGGAGCTATCAGCATGTGAATGAATTGGCTTGGGCAATAGCACCAGCATGTCCAGTGGGTCCCATACATATAGACTTTAAACCTATAAACTAAATCCATCTGCCAATATGCTTGTGTGGCTGATACCAGGTTTTTAAATAATATGGATTCCAGGTGGTCTGTCCAGTCTACCTTGCTATGTAACCCTGTTACTTCTTGTTGTCTAACATCCACATATTTACAGTACCTTCTTGGCTCTTGTAAGCATTTGAGTTTGTATTTTTTTTGAAGGGAAAAGGAAAAAACAGAAGGGCATACCTCTAGGGAATATCAACTCATAAGGGATGACTAGAAAGAATGAAGGACAGTGGGAAAGAATGGCCAGAGAGATTGGAGGAAATCATGAGAACAGTGCTTTATTCTATCTCTAAAATTGTGGGAAGTAATGTATAATAAAGTATAAAATGTGGATCCCATTTGACTCAACAATTCCACTTCTAAATATTTAACATAAGGAAATAATCATATCTATTCATGTGAGTTATTACAATATGTTGCTTGTTGCAGCTTGTTTATAATAGTACAAGTTTGGAAACAACATAAACCTTTCTTGGTTGAGAATGATCAAATACAGTGATAAAATAATATGTCGTCATAAAGAATGATGAAAATACAGTCAGATTATATTTTCTGACATGACTCCAGAATTTATTGTTAAACTTTTCAAAAGCAAGTTTATCAAATAGTACATATATGATTCCATTTATGTTAAATATCTAGTTATAGAAAGAAAAGTCTGGAAACCTTCACACACAAATCACAAGAGCCTCCCAATAGCTAAATCAAGTGGACCTTTCTCTGGCCTCTGTGATTTTAACCTTTCTGTGGTTTGTTCTTTGCTGCCTTTCCCTGACCTTTGACCTGTAGACTGGCACTCAGCACTGAAAAATGGCATACTCAATCCTGGGAGAACCCTTCAAGACCAACAGCTTGTTTATATCCTGGCATACCCAAAGGAGGCCACTTGTTGGCAACTCTCTGCAAAGGAGCAGTTAGGGACAGTATTTCCCTGGTCCTTCGTCCCTTTGAGTCTACGTAACTCTTCTGAATCCTTCCCAGGGTCTCCGGACACAAGTTTTCTTCTCCTAACCCGCCTCCCCCACCTCCAGCAACATTGCCTGGCCATCCCCTTCCCATGCCTTCTGCTCAATCAAGGGCTATTTTTAACAGTGTTGTGTATACCATGCTTAAGTCCTGGCAAAACACCAGGGCTTTGGATGGATATGCGAGAAGAAAATAGTCTCCCACAACCTCTCCCCTTTCCAAAGTTTTCCTTTTAAAGGGAGAAAACAAGATAGCCAAACTGTATACAGCCCTACCAAGAGTCCCCAGATACTAGTCTCAGTAGATGGGCCTACAGTCTCAGCCTTGGGTGAGCCATGACTCCATGGATTTAGTACCCCTGTGTCTCAGGATCCTGGGATTACCCAGTTCTACCCTTTGTTCTCATTAATCAGAGGCTCATAACCTTCAGAGGAGGCCCATCTATTTATTTTTTTCTTTTAGAGACTAGATCTCACTATGTTGCCTGGGTTAGTCCTGAACCCATGGACTCAAGTGATCCCTAGCCTCAGGCTCCCAGGTAGCTGGGATTACAGGCGTGTACCACCACGCCCGGCTATTTAAGGTCTCACTGTGTTACCTGGGGTAGTCTCGAACCTTTGGACTCAAGTGATTCCTAACCTCCGACTCCCAAAGAGCTGGGATTACAGGCGCATGCCTCCACACCTGGCTGGGCCCATCCATTTTTAAGGTACCCAGCGACTGGAGAGTTTTAACTGAAAAAGCCAAAATCTGCCATTCTGTAGCTGTTTCCTCCTTCTGCCAGCCAGGCCACCCAGAGTATGAGTAATCCTCTCATCTATCAGATGTCCAGAGACTTGAAGCTGGCGATTATGTGCCCTCAGTTCCTCTCTGTTCCCAGGGATATCCTGAGATGGGGCCTCCCTCTCATGGGAGTTCTCTTCTGGGGCCCAGTTCCCTCTCACTACTGTTTAAGCATGTTTAAGCTTTCTCAGAGATAACCTGAGAGGATAGCAGGATAGGCTTCTCCCAATTCCTGATGCACCTGGTCATAACTGATACCCAAGACACTGCTTCATGGTGATGACCCACTGACCTCAGCCTGTCCTTGAAGTCCTGCTGCCCAGTCGCCATCTCTTCCTGCTCAGTCTGTGTAAGGACACGATGGTCTCACTTCAGGGCTGGCCACTGTGCTTTTGACCTTTCTATAGTTTTTGACATTGTTCACCTTTCTCGTTGCCCGTCTGGATCTTTTTGGTCCTCCTTCGACTTCTGGCATATGTTACATCTTTCCTTTCTCTTTGTCTTCCATAAATTTGTGGTTAACTAATTTTAGCCTTGTCCAAATAATACACAGTTGACCCTTGAACAACAGGAATTTGAATGATGTCGGTTCACTCATACAAAAAAAATTTTTAAAAAAATTTTTAATAAATATATTGGAAAAAATTTTTGAGATTTGTGACAATTTGAAAAAACTTACTGACTTCTTAGCCTAGAAATAACAGAAAAAAAGAAAAAAGAAAAATGGAAGGTTAGGTATGTCATGACTGCATAAAGTATATATAAATAATAAACTTTTATCACTTACTATCAGAAAATATTCAAAAGCTTATTATAAAAAATTAGAATTTGTCAAAACTTCCATACTTAAACAGTACATGGAGCTATTTGCAATCAAGAGAAATAGAAACAAATGTAAAAATGTAGCATTAAATCATAATCGTAATATTAACTACCGGGCTGCTCTATACTACTTTTGTGACAATATTTGTAATGATTTTGTTCTCACTTCCTGTTGCTGTTGTGGCAAGCTCAAGTACTGTGTCTGTTTAAAACCCCATGTGAAAGGACATGGCAACAACCCAAATGTCCCAAGATAGATGAATGGATGAAAAAGATGTGGTTTATATACACAATGGAATATTACTCATCAATTAAAAATGACAAATTTTACAAATTTATGATAACATGAATGTACCTAGAAGAAATCATATTAGCAGAAACAAGTCAGAAAAAAAAAGACAAAAACCTAATGGTTTCATGAATATATGGGATATAGGATAAACAAGCAAAAGGCCAGGAGGAAAAGTCCAAACAAGCTAACAGTCAAACTGTTAAGCTAACAGTCAAGAACACAACTGGGTGAGGTGGAGGAAGATGGAAGGGAATGGTCAGGAGGGAAGATCCCTGGGGAATACAAATATGAAGATGTGAAACATATATATAAATAAGTAAATTTATAAAAAACAAAACAAAAACCAACTCCACAAAAGTAGTTTGTGACATCTCAAGATCACCTTAGTCTGCGGGTTTGAGACAACTATGGGCAACATAGTGAGACCTAGTCTCTTAAAAAAATAAAATAATAATAAAAACTTCATGTGAAGCTAATCACTTCTGTGAGGCTAAAAAAATTGTGATGATTTTGAGATCTTTCATGGTAGAAGGTAGCGCAATGGTATTGGCCTAACCCCTAAGCTGTAATAAGAACAGTGACCAAAGTAAGCCTAAAACAGACTTTTGCCACTGCCCTAGTAGGCGGTGAGTAAAATTGCTCACCCAATTCCAGATCCTCACACCATACTGTCATCTCGCCTATGTTCCCTGTTCTCAAACTAGGCTGCGTGGATCTGAAAGGACACCAGCCACCTGCTCTTCTAGGGCCTTGTCACATCTGTGCATATGTCTGATCTTTTAATGTCTGAAAGAGTTCTAAAGAGCTCTAGGAGGAGTACTGATTTTGAAACCAAAAATCCCAATTTTAAATCTAGCTTGACCCCTCTTCCCTTGGTCAAATAAGGGGAAAACCCACCCTGCTGGTTATCTGTGGCTTTTGAGGATAAAGAGTATAGTATAAGGTAGATAGCACCAGTAAGGTAATAATAACCTTTTTGCAAACCTTTATTGAAAACCTATCAGTTATTCACAAAAGTAAAGATAAAAATCATACAATGATGTCAGTAGATGGAGAGAAAGCACTTGGTAAGACTCAAGACCCGTTTCTGATGAACTCTAAATAAGATGGTAACAGAAGGAACCTACTTCAACAGAATACAGGTCTATATATCATACACCAACAGCCAATCTAGTAGTTAATGGTAACAGAAGGAACCTACCTCAACAGAATACAGGTCTATATATCATACACCAACAGCCAATCTAGTAGTTAATGGTAACAGAAGGAACCTACCTCAACAAAATACAGGTCTATATATCATACACCAACAGCCAATCTAGTAGTTAATGGTGAAAAATTGAAAGCTTTCCTCTTCAGGTCAGGTACAAGACAAAAATGCCCACAGCCACCTATTTGAAACTTTGGTCAGTGCTATCAAACAAAATAGGAAATAATGGGAATCCAAGTCAGAAGAAAGGAAGTGAAGCTTTCACTATCCATAGACGATAGAAGGAGAAAAGCCTAAAGACTCCACCAAGAAGTAGGTGAGGACAGCAAAGTTGCAGGTTACAAAATCAACATTAAAAAATACATAGCATTGTAACATACAATGAAAATGAAGATAAAGAAATTAAGAAAACGCCATTGATGTTGCTTCAAAAAGAATCAAGTGCCCTGGAATTCCCCTAACTAAGGAGGTGAGGGACTTACACAACCAGAACTGAGACATTATTAAAGGACTTTGGTGGTCAGACTAGCCAGGAGGGCTAACGGTGAGCCCAAGGAGCCAAAGGGCAAGATGTCTACTTATGCAGATGTGCACAGAGGAATATCAGAAGGAAAACCAAAGGTTCCTGTCAGCTTTACAGAATTTTCCAAGAAGCTCAGAGAGGTAGAAGGTGATGCTTAGGGAGAAGTCTAAGTTTGATGAAATTGCAAAGGCAGAAAGCATACACTATAATCAGGAAATAGAGGATTATGGACCAGCTGAAGGAGGAAGGAGCCTCAGTTCCTGCAAACAGCCACTCTCTTGGTTCTTCCTGTTCTCTTTAGAATTCCACCCCAAGATCAAATCCAAGAACCCCGAAGTTTTATTGGAGCTGTGGCAAAGAAGCCAGGGTAAGATGTGGAATAACAAGTGACGGAGAAAAACAGCCAGTGATGATAAAGTGGCAAAGCTGCAAGAATACAAGAAGGATGCTGTTGACTGTATATGTAGCAGGACTTTTTGGTGGCCCAAAAGGTTCCTTGAATGTTGCCAAGAAAAAATTAAAAGAGGAAGACCAAGACTGTGAGAAAGATGTATTAAAAAACTGTCTTTCTGCCTTGTGTGGATGCTTTAGAGTTGGGAAGCACCTCTCCATCTAACCCATGTCTTCTGCCCATATTAGATTGAATCACACCTTTGGATCATGATCAAATCCCAGTCTCTCACAGTGCTCTAGGAATTGTCAGTGGTGTACATGAAGTGGCCAGGATACCTCAAAACTGTCAAAGTTGTATATATTTCCCAACTTTTTTGAACTAGGCTCTCGTGCTTCTGCCCCACTCTGTGCACTTTGATCTTATTTTATAGTAAAAGCTGTAGCTTTTATAGTCTAGATCAGGTTTCTTGTTTTGTTCTTTAAAAGTACAGCATTGATTTCAGAAGAAACTGGCTTTGTGGAGATAGATGTGTGGGGCGTTTTGAGGAATGAATATAAAATCCTTTGAAAAAGAACAAACCTAGTGATATATAAACACAGTGAGTACTTACAAACAGGAAACTTATGAACTCCTTCAAATTTTGATCCAGAGTAGGTTTGACTATACCGTAGCCCAGAGCAGTCACAGCTGTGCCAGGAACAGGGTGGGGTCAGTGCTTGGGGACCCTGGACAAGGCAGGGTCAGGCTTAGAGTCTCAAGTCAGCCTGAGACTCTCAAGCTTTGAAAGTCTGGTTCAGTGTCAGGACAAGTATTGAGAATAAGAGGCTCGAAACCAGCGGGGTACAAGATGGTTCCATTTGGAATCTGAGAGGTTGCAACTGGGTCAGAGAAGAACCTGGAGGGAGCTGTATCTCTGGAATGGGGGGGTGGGAACCAGTGGTGCGTCCATCATAAGGTAGGACCTGTGACCAGGAGTCTGTACCTATGAAGGGAGGAGAAAAGTGGGCTTGAAACTGAGGAGGCTATGGCTGTGAGAGTGAAGAAAGTGTCTGGACTGCCAGTGGGAAAGCTTCTGTACACGGAAATGGAATAATGGGAAACGCTGCAATATGGGCCCTGAGGGCAGTGAATGCAGGAACTGACCTCTAATCTCAAGGGGGCATCTTACTGAGCTCCACAGCAGGGGAGAGTACAGGCAACCCACATGGGCTTGTAAGTACTGTATCAAGGTAAAGGGATTCCCTTCTGGTTTTTCTCTAGAAAACAAGAGATGAGATCATGTGCTAAACACAAAGGGTGCTCTGGGGCAGAAGTTCAAGAACAGTGGAGAATGTTTCTAAGGTCACTGTGGAGAAGAGACTGCTTACCATATGACCCAAAGACTGCCAAACAGCAGACAAGTCATGTGGGAGGCCACAAATGTTGTGTGGGTCTTCTCTGAAGGCATAGTCCTCCAAGTGTAGGACAGGGACTCTCAAAGGACTGATCCAGCCCAGAAATCTTTTTTTTTTGGGGGGGGGAGACTAGGTCTCACTATTTTTGCCTGTGGAACCGCAGACTCACGTTGCCGTGGTACCACAGACTCAAGCATTCGCCAGCCTCAGCTTCCCAGGTAGCTGGCATAACAGGTGTGCGCCACCATGCCCAGCTATTTTTGGGGACTAGGTCTTGCTGTGTTGCCCTGAGTGGGACTTGAACCACGATCCTTGGCCCTAGCCGCTTCATAGATTGAAGCTTACACACATGCACCACCATGCCTGGCCAGCCCAGAAATCTTGGTTCATACTGACTGTGCTTCCTAGGGGAGTCAGGGCCTCTGCTCTGGACGGGAGTAGGACTCAGAGCCACCCTATAAGGGAACAGCCATGGCCAGAATGGATTGTGCCCAGTGATCAGCTGGCCAGGGATGGTGGGTTCATAGGACCTTGGGGGCAACAGTTGGCTGGAAATAGAGAATGCCAGCTTCTCTAAAGTGAGATGGCCAAAGCCCTTGACAGGTGTGCACTGTAGTGTGGAGGGGCCTAGGAGAACTCTGGAGAAGGGATTAGGGAGACAGGCAAGCCACACAACTTTGCTGCAACATCTGTGAGACTGAGATGTTAGCCATGGATGCCACTGTTAGAGGTGCAATGATGGGGTGTGTGTGAGAATCTGAGGCCACTTCTGGGTCCTAGATACAAAGATCTGGTCTGAGAACAGGACTTCTAAAAGCCTCATTTTGACACCTTTAGCTTCCTGAGTTAAAGCAAGGTGACTTGCTTCTAGCCAGAGAAATCAAAGTCTGGGAGCAGGGCCAAGCCTGGCGCAGGGCTAAGGGAGTCCTGGCAAGACCAAGGGAGTCCTGGCAGGGCTGGTGGTGGCTACTGGTACGGTAGCTACCACCATCAACCTGATCTCTGACCTGCCACTCCCTGAGGGAGAAAGAGGGCATGGCTGATACCAAAACTGGGAGCGGAGAGAGGGTGGCGAAGGAAACTGATGGTTATTTGGCAACGTGGTATGGTACATTTTGGTATAAGGCAACTGTGCCTGCTTTATCTCATTTCATCTTAGAATAATTTGTGTGGAGCAGTATTATTTGCCCTGTTTTACATTCTTTCAGTAATTACTGAGTGTCTGCTAGGTGTCAGGTGCTGCACTAGGTACTGGAGACCTGTTAGTGACCAAAAAGATGAAACTCCTACCATCATGGTACTCATATTCTACGCCAAAAAAAAAAAAAAAAAAAAAAAAATCCAAATATAAAAATAAAAGGTGTACTATACTATACTAAATAGTGTGAGTGCTGGGAAATAATAAAGCAGGAACAGGGAATAGCAGTTAGGGGAGGGGAACAGTATAGATAGGGTGACTGGGAAAGGCCTCCCTGGGAGGGACATACTAGCACTGAAATTGGTGGTCCTGTTTGGAGGAAGAGCCATCTAAGCAGAAACAGCCAGTGCAAAAACTCTGAGTTAGGATCCCAAAACAGGAGCAGAGCCTCTGTGACCAGGGTGGAAGATAGTGAAAGATAAAGGCTAGGAGAGGCTAACTCATGGGGACATGGAAGGTCACTCTACAGGTAGAGGATTTTGAGCAGAGAATAACAGGCTTTAAAGGATCAGTCTGGTTGCCTTGATAGGAACAGATGGTGGTGAGACAGGGAATCCAATTAGGAAGCTTCTATCATAGTCTGTAGGAGAGATGATGGTGACTCAGACCATGGTAGGAGCCGTGGAGGTGATTAAGAAATTGTCACATTCAGTATAGATTCTGAAGATAGCGTTGACAGCTTTGCTGACAGGTCAGATGTGGAAATGAGAGAAAAGGAAGACTCTAGGTTGATTTCAGGTGTTTACCCTGAACAACTAGAAGAATGATAGTGCCGTTTACAAGATGGTGTAATGACTGCAAAAAGGAGCAGGTTTTAAGGGAAGTATTAGGAACTCAAGTTTAAACATGTAAAGTTTGAGATGCCTCTTAGACAACCAAACAGAGATATCAGGAGAGCGGGAAGAATGTACAAGGCTGGCATTCAGGAGAGACATCTAAGATATGACAGTGGGAGAGGGAGCCAAATAAGTGAGTGGAGATGGATGGGGAGCCATGGGGCATACCAACATTTAATGATGTGGGAGAGGAGGAGGAAACTGGAAGAGAATGAGAAGGAGGAACACTCATTGTGACAGGGTATTTTGGGTGCCAAATTAAAAAAAAAAAATTTTTTTTTGAGACTAGGTTTCACTATTTTGCCCAGGGAACCGCAGGCTCATGTTCCCCGGGGTACCATGGACTCAAGTGATCCCCAGCCTCAACTTTCCAGGTAGCTGGGATTACGGGCACATGCCACCACGTCCAGTTATTTTTTTGAGACTAGATCTCGCTATGTTGCCCTGCGCGGGTCTCAAACCTGCAAACTCAAGCAATTCCTAGTCTCAGCCATGCTCTAGGCTGTGCTTAAAGGCACACACCTCCATGCCCAGCCAAATTAAATTTTAAAATGAGATTTAAAAAAAAAATAAACAATCTTAACATTTAACTTAAAAAATAATTAAGTAAATTTTGGTATTTTGGATACCAAATTAAAATAGTTAAAGAGGAGTAATGAACTGCATAGTAGGTTACTGCTAGATAACTTGATTGGGTGGGGTTGATTGCCCAAACTTTCAAGAATAAAAGTGAAAATTATTAACTGCTAAAGGACAAGACACACGGCATGGACCCAAATAGTCTCAGGCCAGTCTGAGTGTTGCCTGAACTCTCTACTGAGAGCTTGGTAAAAACTGACCACTGGAGTTAGCAACCTGAAAGTATTTAGTGAGTATAAATGACTCTGTAGAGGTGTGCTTCCACGAAAGAAGTGGAAATGTGGTAGCCAGGTCTCAGATGGTGGGTGTGTGATATATTGTGATGCTATTCTTCCAGCTTTTATGTATGTTTTAATTTTTTTTCAGAATATAGAATTGGAAAAGTGAAAGGCCTAGACTTTAAAAAGGAGAGTTTAACATAAGAAAAACAACATGTATGTATGCTAATCAGGGTAATCCAGAAATGAGATGAAGCAGAGAGATTTCCTGGAGCAATGTCCTTTCATAAATGAGCAGGAAGAAAAGTTGACCTTAGTTGACAGTATGGACAGTTCAAATAGAATAGAAAGGAGGATGTAGATGCATAAGCACAGGCAGGTGATAGACCAGAGCTTATGGAAGGTCTGTTCCGAATGTTCCAGATTTGTCACCATGGTGGTAAGCAAGACCACCTGTTGAAAATCAGACTGAGGGGGAGGTGTTGGAAAGGTGAGGAAAAAGGAGGACATCCAAGTTGTTACTGAGGAAGATGAAAGAATCATGGAGCAGGCAGCAGAAGGGTATGAGTGTGAGGCAGTATAGGAGTCTGAATTGAAAGTGAGATGAACCAGCACTGTTTTTTCCTAGTAAGCTGCATTCGTACATGCAGGTACATGGCCAGAGTAGGTAGGAAACTGTGTGTGTTAGCTGAGAGAGAACCCAAGAAGTTGAGAATGCAAGAAAGTAATTACAGTGATTGATTTGGAATTTTTATTTATGTGTGTGTATGTATGTATGTGTGTGTTTATTTATTTATTTATTTATTTAGACTAAATCTCTCTATGTTGCCCAGAGTAGTCCCAATCCCATAGGCTCAAGTGATCCTCAGCCTCAGCCTCCCAGGTACCTGAGATTACAGGTACGCACTACCACACCTGGCTATTTTTTGAGACTAGGTCTTACTATATTGCCTGGAGTAGTCTTGAACCTGTGGACTCAAACGATTCCTAGCCTCAGCTTCCCGAGGCTGGGATTAAAGGCATGCACTACCGCGCCCAGCCCCCTGATTTGGATTTAAACTGGGTAAGAATTGCATTAAGAACAAGGAGGTGAAGGACAGTGAAACACTGATAGAACTGATGATTTCAAGATCTCAGGTATTTAAAGAGTTGTTGGAGTTTCAGTACAAGAACAGGTGGGTCATGTAGGGATCCATAGTGTACTGTAGAGAGAGATTTTGAGATAAGATTAGAGAGGCCTTTCACTATCAGAGGTGACCCAGTCTGGTACCTGTTAAGAATAGCTGAGACAGGTAGAACTTGAGAGCAATAGGCAAGAGACCAAGACACACCTCCTTTGGAGTTTACCATTTTCTACTTTAGAGGGAAGTTCATCACTCCTGTTTGCTGCTTATTGAGGGAGGACTCTGCTAAAAGTGTTGAGATTGATGATACTTGCTTCTGTTTTTTGGTTTCGCTGAGCCTGCATTTGAAGGGAGAAGGAAGTGCTGAGGCAGGTGGTGCTGGGCTTTGTCAGAGGTGGAGGTCACTAGCAGTTTAGGGTCAGGGTTAAGGCGGACAGATCGGAAAGGCCTGTTATGAAAGGCCTTCTTCATTTGTTCATCTGTTTACGGGTAGTGTGGCAGGTGCTGTCCTAAGCATTAGGGTGTGGTGGTAAAGATAGGACATAGTGATAAGACAGTCATCTCTCAGAGCTCCTCTCAGCTTGTCTGAGTTCAGACATAGGTCCCCTTGGGTTTACAGAGGCCAGGACAGCTGTGTAGCATGAAAGACGTCAGAAATTAGGGATGCAGCAGCATGTGTGCTAGAATAGTTCTTATTGTTGAGCAGGTCTACTTCTCTTACTGTGAGTCAGTTCTTGTGTGTCTCGATGAGAGGTATAGCTCCCATCTATCACTGGTTTAACCACATCTGGCAATTGATCTGGTGTGTGAGGAGAGAGAATTCTGCCCATGCAACCTTATCCAAGGTCTCCAATGTCAAATACAATGCTGGCGTTCCTGAACTAAGGCTAGCAACTAGAGAACTGGTAGGTTAGAAAACTGTGCATGGGTGGTTCTGAGAGCAGTCTGCATCCGTGCTTTGCTCTGGCAGGGGCAGTGAGAAATGTATGCCTTAATTCACCACGTGCGGTCAAGAGCTTTGGACTCCCCTGGCCAACACAACTATACATAGTTTGCACTGCCTGCAGGGAGAAGAAGCCAGGCCACACCCAGGTCCTAAAGGCAATGAACAGCCAGATAGGTTGCCCCTTAGTCTGTGATGGGATGCTTTTTACTGAAGAAAGAATAGAAAGAGAAGAAATAGATAGCTTTAGGGGAAGACTATGCACTCTCTTTTTAAAAATATATTGGTGTCAGTGAATTATGTTGGGCAAGATGTTCCCAATACTCTTGCATATATAAGTTATCATTTTCTTACATCATTGTTTTTGCACAGTAATTGGTCTACTCCCCATAGTCCTCCCACCACCATATCATCCGTGAACCATTACCATAGTGTTCTTCTCTCCCCTGTTTTAAGCCCCTTCCCCATTCCTTGTATGCCTTAGACCTGTGGTCAGCTTGCAAGTTTTGTCTTTTGTTCTTTGGTTGGTTTCTCCATATTCTAGATATAGGTGAAACATTCGAAATGTATCTTTTTCCTTTTGACTTATTTTGGTTAGTATAACCCCTTCAGCTCCATTCATGTTCCTGCAAATGAAATGAGTGTGTTTTTGATTGCTGAGTAATATCCCATTGTGTAAATAGACCAAAGCTTCTTGATCCACTCATCTGTTTTGTGCAGTTGGGTTGTTTCCATACCTTGGCTATTGTAAATAGTGCTGCAATAAACATTGGAGTGCAGGTTTCCTTTCAAACAAGTATTTTTGTATTCTTTGGGTAGATCCCCAGCAGTGGAATTGCTGGATCCTATGATAGATCCATTTTCAGTGTTTTGATAAACCACACTGCTTTCTATAGTGGCTGGACTGCTTACATCCCCACCAGCAGTGTAGGAGGATTCCTTTTCCTCCACATCCTCACCGGCATTTATTGTTTCCAACTTTTTTAAATGGACCATTCTCACTGGTGTGAGGTGGTATCTCATTGTGGTTTTGACTTGCATTTCCCTGCTCATTAGTGAAGTTGAACATTTTTTCATATGCCTCTTGGCCATTTGTGAACATGTAAATTTTCATTTCAAGATATCGATCTGAATTTGAGATTATTTAGCAGCCCCCAGCCGGCCAGAGACATGTGGATGTTTGGAACCTCATCCCCCCTGAGCACATCCATCTTCCAGTCTTCTCTTTTCTTTTCTGTCCTACATATCAGTGACTGCCCTTGTGCCCTCCCCTGAGCTGCCTTCTCAGCCCTCTCTTCCTAAGGCAGAGTTTTCATCGTACAGGTCAGCTTATGCTCATTCATTGCCATGGTCTCATTTGTGAGCAGAGGGACAGAATGACTGAGACCATTTTCTGGGAATCCCCCTTATCTATGGGGCTCAGAAAATAATGTACCTGTTCTAATTTCCTGTAGTTATAACAAATTATTCCCTGACAGTTCTGGAAGCTAGAATAAATGTTGTTAGCTGAGATATCAAGATGTCAGTAGGGCCAAATTTTATCATGATGCCCTGGGGAAGCTGTCCATTTTTTTCCTTTTTCTGTTTCTGGGGGCTGCTGGCGTTCGTAGGCTTGTGACCACATCACTTTAGTCTCTGCCTCCGTGATCCCCTTGCCTTTTCCATTGTATGTGGTAAAATATCCCTTGGCCTTTCTCTTCTAGGAACACTGTGAATGCATTAGGGACCCATTTGGAGAATCCAGGATAATCTCACACTTTGATCCTACATTTAGGAAGCTTATATTATGACAAAGAAATCCAGTTAATGAACAACTCTAAATAAATCGTTTTGTAAATTTGAATAAAATAAGTACTGTGGGAGGAAAAAAGAACAAGTATGTCCAGATGACAGGAACAGGTTGCAGTATTAAATAGGATGATCAGGATTGGCCTCACGAGAGAGGTGAGGTGTGAACAAAGACTGGAAGGAAATGAGGGAGTAAGCCAAGTAAGTATCTGGAAGAAGTATATTCAGTATATTCAGTATACTTAGGCAACAAGAGGAAGGTTGTGATGCAATGAGCAGGGAGAGATGATGGGGGAGAGGAAATGGGGAAGAGGAATCAAGGGCCATAGGTGGCCTTGTCTGTCACTGTAAGGAGCCCCTCACCTCCTTTAACTCTGGATAATAAGAAAACAGTGCATTGATAGAAATCCTCCTTATCTATGGGGCTCAGAAAATAATGTACTTGTTTTAATAATGTATCTTTGCTATCAGGGGAAATGGACCCTTCCATAGTTTTATCAAGAGGAACAGAGAGTGAAATAGAGCAGAGGCAGGTGATTTTGTAGATGTGGTGGGAGGTGGATGTGGCAGTGATGGGAGGAGGAGATACATTCTCCACAGAGGAGCTAGAGAAGACTCCTGAGAAGGTAATGTTTAAACAGAGTCTGTGTGAAGTAGCAAGAGCCTGTTTTGAAAAGGTCCAGATGTAGAAAAAGTTTATTGGACTGGACAGAATACTGTGGGATCTGAAGTGGGGTGGGAGGTAGGTGAGAGGTGGTTTGTATTATTCAGAGGACAGGGGAGGCGTTAAGATCATGGTTAATTATTTAGAAGTATCATCTGGCCCTTTTCTGGAGAATAGTTTGAGGGGCAACAGTGGCAGCTGGTTGCTGCCCACTGCAGTATTCCAGAAGGGATGATCTGGACCTGGCTGGTGGCAGTGAAAGAGAGAGAAGTGACTGGACTTAGGATATTTAAAGATTAACAGGATTTAATGATGAAGTGGACAAGAGGCAGTGAAGTGAAAGATGAGTCAGAAATGATTCTGAGGGATACCATCTAATGGGCAGGATAGAAATTGTAACTCTGTAGAAAGTGGTGATCCTGGGAAAATGGGACTAAATAGGAAAAATAATGACTCTTAGGCTCTGTTTTGCTTAATCAGCTACATTGCCCTGACTTTGCTTTACCTCATCACAGCCAGAGCTCCTATCTGTATTCCACAGTCTTGCGCTTCCCAGGTATTCTTGCTGTTTCCTTGGGTTCTGTCACACTCCTGTCTGCCAACCAGCCAGTACAGCATTGCCCAGATTGGGTGGAATCCAACCAGCCATTTTGGTGGTTTCTGCTTCTGGGCTGCTGGGTTGCTAACAGAGAATGCAAACGTGTACCTCGCCCAGCGCACTTTCCAGGTCCAGCCTCTGCCCCATATTAAGCTCTGCTCAGCAATCCTTGACCCTGGTTGACTTAGCCTGGTGACCTGTTCCGAATCCTTTACCTGTCTGTGTCACTGTAGTCCTCAAGCCCCCAACCCCCAGCGCAGACTTCCCAGAGAAGTCTGGTGAGCATTGTCTCGTGTTCCCACTTGCCAAAGCAACCATCTCCACTCCCCCCGCC
>PVHY01012105.1:0-45684 GCA_004024945.1 Uropsilus gracilis
CTAAAACGCCATCACCAATTCCCATGGGCTCTCAGGCGGCAGGTGACACGCAGGCAGCAGGGACACATGAGCGCAAGGACCCTCCCAGACTCCTCAGACGTGGATGCCCAAGTGATCTCACAAACGGGAGGTGTGGGAGACTGGTGCCTTTTTCCCTGGCCGCCGGGCTCCTGCTATTCTGATACCACTGCCCCTCTCTGCAGGTGGAGTGACCACCTTTGTGGCCCTCTATGACTATGAGTCGAGGACAGAGACTGACCTCTCCTTCAAGAAAGGGGAGCGGCTCCAGATTGTCAACAACACGTGAGTGCCCCGCTTCTCCATCACCCCTTGGCCTCTGGGCCTGGATTTGGGTCAGAGCTACTTCTGAGCCTCCCAGAGCCAGGGTGGGCAGCAGGGCGGGCTGTGGGCCGGGAACCCGCCTGGGCTTACAGGAGTGGTGAGGTGGGAGTGGTGTCAGGGGCCTGGCAGGGCTCCTGGGGCAGGATCTGGCTGCAGGAACTGGTCCACAGAGCACAGCACCCTGGGGCATGTGGTCAGGGCAGGACTGGGTGTGGCGGAAAAGTAGAGCCTGGAGCCAGAGACTGAACCCACAGAGGTACCCTCATTAGCGACTGGAGGGTTGGAGGCAGCTGGTTAAGTCAAAGCTTCAACTGTAGGGACAGGGTCCACATTGGGAATGTAGGGGGACCCATCTTGGGGACCCGGTGTGGAGAATGTCTAGTTCCCCTCCGGGGATTCAGTCTGGCAGTGAGGCATCCTGGAGCCAGGCTGACCTATGGGAGGGAAAGGAGCTGGCGGGAATGAGCCAGTGAGAGTGGGATTGGGGGGTCTGTCCCTCCTCTCTGCTCCTCTCTCCTCCTTTCCCTACCAAGGGTGCATTGGTGCAACATTTGCCATGGCTGGGTGAGCAGGCTTTGACTGTACGCCCAGCGGTGAGGTTGATGGGAGGATTCCGAGTGAAAGTGGTGGCACTCATTCCTGCCCCACAGAGGACAGGACACAGTCTGCTGGACTTGTGACCATGGCAGTGTACCCTCCCAACTGCGGGACCCCCTTCCTTCCCCCTGGCCCATGCTTGCTCCCTCCAGCTCTCTCTCAGCTTCTCCCTCTCTCTGCTTTTCTCGCTGGCCATTAGGAGGAAGGTGGATGTCAGGTGTGTACACACTTTGTGGGTGCTGGGCTGGGTGGGTGCGCTGGGTGGGCGGGGGGGGTAGGGCTGCGGGCTGCATGTGCTTCCAGCTGTGTCCCTGCCTGTGGTCTCTGGCTCCCTTGGCTGCAGCCCCACCAGCTTCCCCAGCTTATGTTTCCCCCTCCAAAAGTGATTTGACTTTAACCCCAGGCTGAGACTGGGAGGCTCCTCTCCACACCCCTGTCACCCCCATCACGCTTCCTCCTCATCCACCTTCCTATTAACTCCCCTTCCCGTCTGAGCCATCAGCTCAC
Organism: Uropsilus gracilis; assembly: GCA_004024945.1. Classification (NCBI taxonomy): domain Eukaryota; kingdom Metazoa; phylum Chordata; class Mammalia; order Eulipotyphla; family Talpidae; genus Uropsilus; species Uropsilus gracilis. Next base: position 1,447 of record PVHY01012105.1, read on the forward strand.
ATTGAGTGCCAGCTGCATGCAGGGTCCAGCATTGGGCCCCATGAGGCCTGGGAGAGATCTCCTTCACGCCCTCCAGGAGCCAGCATGTGGCTGGGAGCCAGGCACAGCCCAGGCATTTGAACTTCTGTTGTGTGGCCCCCTCTGGTGGTGACCACAGGGACAGAGAAGGTACAAGCAGGTCCTTGAAGGAAGAAGGGTGAAGTCAAGTGGCAGATGGAGGTGGAAGAAGGCAACCCTTTGCACAGGGGCAGCCTGGGATTGAGGGGGGGGGGAAGCATGGGACAGGAGGGGCTGAATGTCTTCAGGGCTGTGGAAAGGCAAGAAGGTTCTAGAACATATTGTGGACAGATCCCTGAGCTTCCTCAAAGGCCTGTCTAACTAAGGAGGGTGGACGTCTCCACCTTCTCGAGCATGTTCATGTGTCCTTGCTCTGGTGCATGCTCTTCCCTCTGCCTGAAATCCTCCGTCTCCCATCTCTGTCTGGCAAACTCCTATTCATCCCTCAAGGTCCAGCTCAGGACGCCTTTTCTGTGAGATCAAAGAGAAGAGAGGTGCTGCTGTGCCAATGTTTTTACCCATGTCCTTGTCTTTGCTCCTTGAGGCAGAACTGCCAGGGCTATAGTGATAGGGGAAGGACTGTCTCCATTTTGAAAACGAGGAAACTGAGGCTCAGAGATGTGAAGGCCCTTGCCTGAGGTCACACAGCTTCCAAGTAGCAAATCCAGCGTTGGAACTTGGGCAGCAATGCTCTCCCTTCCTCCAGCTGCAGGGAGAGTCCTCCCCTCCTTTCAGTCAGCTATGTCTGATGTGTATGGGTCCCAGTGCCCCTCAAGTTCCTGATGGTTCCAGTGGTTTGCACCTGGTTTTGCACCTACCCTCCCCGCCCCAAGCTGGGAGCTCCCCAGGGCTGCTCTCACATAGGCCATGTTTCCGGGTTCTGACATTGCCTGTTCCTCAGCACCCAAGGGTGCCCCCCCTGCTGGTGAGCAAGGGGAAGGAGCCGAAATGAAATAGCCACATTCATTGTGCGCTGTGTGTTGGGGTCCTGTGCTGGGTGCTTTATGTTGCGTTGTTTAATTGATGCATCACCACAGCCCTGGGAAGTGAAGATTCTTATGTGCTCCACTTTACAGATGAGGAAACTGAGACCCAGGGGGTGAAATAACTTGCTCAAGGTCACACAGCTTGTGGTGGCAGAGTTGGGAGGGGAAGGCAGGCCTTAGGGACCCAGGCCTTGTAGGAGAAGCTTGTGGAGATGTAGAGGAGCTGGGGGGGGGGGAAGGCAGGGGGTAGCCCATGCAGGAGAGAGTGTAGCAGGTTGATGGCTTTGAGCTTTGGTGGGGGACCTCAACCAGTAACAATGGGGACAGGTTGGGGTCACAGCCTGAGCAAAGGTGTGATGGTGGGAAAGGCTCTGAAAATTTTCCTTCTGCCTCTTTCACTTGGAGCCAGAGAGTAGCCCTCGCTATTTCCTTCTGTTCACCCCTTCCCTTCTTTCCTCCTGCCTTCCAGGATGGACCTGACCTGTTTGGTCAGGCTGGGGGCTGCTGGGAGGACTGGAAGAGATGGAGTCCTGTCTAGGGGAGGCCCTTGAGGGCCAAGCTCCCTGATCGGAGTGGGGATGGACCAGGGCCCTTCCTGACTTCACCCTGAGGTTGTTGCCCGTGGCTGAGAGTTGTGGGGGGCCATTAGAGGAAGAGGGGTAACGGGAGCTGAGGTACTTAGTGGAAAATGAGTCAACCCAATCTGAGATGCTCATGTTTCACATCTCACCCGGGAGTGAATGCTTATCCTTCCACCGTTGTTTCATGGTTCGTTATTGTTCTGTCTCCAAACCCACCCTAGTTCCTGCCCTGTGTGACTTGGGGGTCTAACCTGGGACTGACCGGGTGTCAGGGGATGTGGACGACTTAGGGATGGGACCTTCTGTAGGAGTTTGGCCAAGGCTGACTGTCCCGGGGTCTTCAAAGTAGCAGACTTGACACCTGCTCTCCGGATCATACCATGTGTGCTCTGATTTGGGACCCATGCGTGGTCTGATCCGGATCATACCATGCGTGTGCTCACGGGCCACAGAAGCCTGTGGGCTGCCCTGAGCCCCCATTCCAGTGTCTGAGTTCCCAGGAGTCAGGGCTCCTCTGGGTCTGGTTCAGGGTTGCTCCCTGAGCTGCCACTTCCTCCCATCCAGAGTCCAGCAGCTTCTTTGGGGAGCTCTCCAGCAGGCACGGCCAGGCAGCAGCGTCTCAGCTAACCTCTGCCCCCTTATTCTGGGCACTCCATTTTCACTCCCACCATGGGACCCCAGACACCTTCCTGCCTTCCTCACCCAACTTGCCCTGGCCTCCCCACACCCTCTCGCTCTACCCTGACTGTCTGTCCAGGCCGTAGGGCTTGGGAACTTAGGTGACTGAGCGGCCCCTTTCTGTTCCATTTGCCTGCAATCCCGAAGTACTTTTCTGGCTGGTCCCAGCAACCCAAGTGAATTAAATATGTGTTCAAGCCTGTCACTCCCCTATCCACATGCCAGCATGGTCGGCACAAAACGAGGATCCTGAGGCTCAGAGAGGTGAGGTCAGTTGCCTGGGGTCACACAGCTAGAACAGCCATTAATTAGGATGAAAATTCATCTCTCCAGGCTTCCTGGTGCAGGGCTCTCTCCTTGGCCACATGGGAAAGGTAAGGGATCAGACAGGGAATACATGTGATTCCTTTTCTTCCTCACCTTCCTCCTGCCCATCTAACGAGGCCCAGGCCCAGACAGGCAAGTTGCCAAGTTTAGTACATTTGCTCAACCTTGTAGATCAAGGCTGGTGCTGCTGCTTCCGAAGCTGGACTCTGGTTGGTGTCCCTGCTGCATGGACTGATCTGGGGGGGAGGGGCTGTGGGCCCCCTGTGGAACATCCCCAGACTCTGCCATCTAAGGCAGGTTTGAGCCTCCCAGAGCATTGACAGGGGAGGTAGGGCTTGATAGCTCCATCTCACAGGCAGGCAAACTGAGGCTCAGGTGATAATCACAGTCATTCACTTACTTGAGACTTGGCCGGATGCTGACTGATTTATACTGAATATTTTCGCCTTTGTTCATAGGAGAAAAGTAAGGCCTGAAGAGGAACAGGATGCTTGCCCAAGGTCATACAGCACATCCTTAGTGGAGATTGGGACTGAACCATTTGGTTTTTTTTGTTTGTTTGTTTGTTTTTTCGGGGTACCACAGACTCAAGCAATCCCCAGCCTCAGCTTCCCAGGTAGCTGGGATTACAGGCGCATGCTGCCACACCCAGCTACTATATTTTTTTGGAACTAAGTCTCGCTACATGCCCCCAGCGGAACTTGAACCGCGATCCCTGACCCCAGCCATGGCTTCCTAGGCTGGCACTTATAGGCACGCGCCACCATGCCCAGCCGGGACTGAGCTGTTTTGATTTTTAATTAAAAACATTTTGGAAGGGGAAAACATTAATTCAAAAGGACACCTGTACGCGCATGTTCATTGCAGCTCTGTTTACAACTGCCAAGATTTGGAAAAAAACCAAATGCCCCAAAACAGATGATTGGCTAAAAAAGATGTGGTACATATACACGATGGAATACTACGCATCCATCAAGGAGGACAAACACATGTCATTCACAGCAACATGGATGGAACTAGAAAGACTCATATTAGCAGAAATAAGTCAAAAAGAAAAAGAGAAGTACAGGATGGTCTCACTTATATGATGGATATAGGGAAAATCAAACAAATGAATAAGAAAGAATGAAAACAACCAATGGGACTGAACCATGGAGTGAGAGAGGAGGAGGGGGAAGGAGGCGGGAGAGGTGAAGAGCACAAAAGATCCGGATAGTTAACAAGTGTTAGTGAAGTGGGAAAGCCCTGGGATACACAATAATGCAATAACGTAATATAAATATAAATATACATATATATGCAAATTTTAAAAAATTTAAAATAAAAAAAAAAAGAAAAAAAAGGACAGGGTTATTAGGGAATGGAGAAAGAAAAAGAGAGCCATCTGCATAGTGCCAGGCAGGCAGGAGAGCTGCTTCTCCCCAGCGTAGAAATTGTACTGATTCCTTTTTTTTCTTAATTAATTAATTTTTTATATATGTGTTTCACATCTTTGTCTTCCTTGGGGATGACCCATCCCCTTCCCTCCCTGACCACTCCCTCCCATCTCCACCCCTCCTCACCCCCCCCACATACTGATCCCTTTTATGGAATCTTTATGTACATGTCTATGGCCTAAATTGTCAACCGGAATCAATTTTATAATCTTGAAACAAACAAACAACAACAACAACAACAACAAAAACATTTTGGAAGGGGCATGCAGAGAAACAGATTTAATTCTTTTTCTTTTTTTAAACCAAACCAAAATAAAAACAGTCCCTCCGTGTTGAGTCCCCACTGTGTGCCAGGCCCTGGGCTGGTATTTTACGTCCTTGGAGGGAGGCACCCCCAATCCTACAGATGAGGCTGTGAGGGGTGAGCGGGGTAGCACCCTGAGGTGCCAAGCACTTCTCAGGCTGGTGACCGGGCCAAAGTTGGACCTTTGGTCCTTTCTGAGATTGCAGTGTACCTCCATACTTGCCCTTGTGAGATAAAACTGGTCCCCCAAACTGGACCTTGAAGTCTGAAACCCCCAAACTCACATATGGGCTAAAGCTGGAAGCTAGAGGCTATGGCAAAACTGGGTAATGTCAGCAGAGGTGAACTGCTCTGCTTCTGGGACCCTGCCTGGCTGGTCACTGGGCACTTGCTTCTTGCTGGCCTCCCTCTCTGGGGGATGGGTGCTCCCCAGAGGCCACCCTCTTGCAGACTGTCTTTATCAATCTGTCTTGTTTTGTGGCCTCTGACCTAGCCCTCTACCCAGTCCTACCCCCAGCTCTGCTGCCTCCTGCTGTTTTTTTTATCCTACCCAGATTCCTCAAGACTTAGGCACTGAGTGGCCTCTTTCAGGGTCCAGAGGCCTGCGGTGCCTGGGTGCAGGTACTTGATCTGCACTGACTTGCTGTGTGACTTTGAGTAAATCAGCATCCCTCTCTGTGTGGTGTTTTCCCCACTGATGAAAAGAGAGCTTTGGACTGAATAATGTCATTTGTTCCCTGTGACTTGAGTCCTCGCTTTGTAGCTTTTTGAACAAGGCCCTGCCCTTCTGTGCCTCAGTTTCTCCATCTCTACAAAGAAGGTGCTGGGTTATTCCAGCTTGTTGTGTGTCCTTGGGCTAGTCCCTCAACGTCTCTAAACCATCGTTCTCTCATCTGGGAGCTGAGGCCTGCCTACCTTCCTTATAGGGGGACCTTGAGGGCCAAAGGGGACAGGCATATGGACATCCCTGGGAGGTAGGCGGAGGTCCTGGGCATCCAGGAACTTCTTTCCTCTTGGAGGTGGGCCATGTGCCCCTGCTCTGTGGCCTCCCTGTCTTGCAGACACCCGGCATGAACTTGTGCCCCGGCTAGAATGTACATGCAGCCGGAGACAGCCAAGTCAGCCCATTTAGGCCTTTTGCTTCACTCCATTTGGCCCAGCTGGCTGAGTCCCTAGTTTGGATGCTTGTTTGAGTTCTCACAGGTCCTCAGAGAGCAACCCCAGCCCTGCCTGCTTCCAGCCTCACTTCTCCGTCTTTAAAATGGGCTGAAGAATATAGGTCAGGGGCCGCTCGGGAGAACTGGGAGCCATGGATTCAGGTTCAGGTCCAGGCTGTGTGACTGTGGGCAAGGGCCTTTCTTTCTTTGGGCCCTGGTGATGGGGAGGGGCACATCCTGTCCCTTCTGTATCTTCTCAGGGTTGTGGTGAGGCCCAGGGGCAGCCTGGGATCAAGCAGCTAGCACGCACCATTGCACGTAGGGGAGGGACCCTTCTTACCTGAGGGCAGGAGCTGGGACGTGTGACCTTGAGCAGAGGCCTTTGCTTCTCTGGCATAAGTGTTCCCATCTGCATAGTGGACAGGGGAGGGGACTGGGCCCTATTTCCCAGACAGCCCCTCCCGTTGGCCTCCCCTCCCCCTATGGACCCTCTCCCTGCCCCCTTTGGTTGCTCTGTGGCTGCCCCGCCTTGTCCCCCCCATCCCCAGCTCTGTGCCCAGCACCGCCTGGCTCTCCTGTTCTCCCCCTCACTCTCTGCCACTCCCGCTCACCACCCCCATCTCTGCCTCTTCTTTCCTGTTGGGCTCTCGCTTTCTCCTCCCTCCTCTGTGTCTCTGGACCCCCGCTCCAGCCAGACCTGGTTCACATTCAGATGGCTGCAAAGGTACTTCCACCCCTTCCCCACTACCCCTGGCCCAGGGGACCTGACCAGACCATGCAGGGAGCTCCTCCTGCCCTGGCCCTCTCTTCCTCATCCTCCTCTTCCTCCTCCTCCTCTTCCACTACCTCTGCCACCTCCTCCTTCTCTTTAGGGGGGCACCTAGTGTAGATGCACCCTGGGCATTGGGGCTCTCCACCTCAGGCCCCTTTGACATGACTCGCTGTGTGACTTTGGGCAAGTCGCAGCTCCCTCTGGCCTCAGTTTCCCCTCTAGATGGGTAAGCCGCAGGAGGAGACCTGTAGTGTTCAGCCGAGGAGCCCTTTAGGTGTGACCTGTAATTTGTGACAAAGACAAGCCTCGTTTTAGTTTGCAGGGTTGGTGTCTGGATTGTCATCAGGCCCCTAAAGTAAACCCCAGCCCTCCCCCCCCTCCACTCCCCCTGCATGCAGGTCTCACCGGCTCCTGGAATCATGCTTCGGAATCCCAGGGATAGGGGAGGCTTTGAAGGTGTGATTTGCCATTCATCTCAGGCAGTCATCTTCTCTCCTGCTCCAGCTAGCTTGAGACATGCACGCCCCTCCCAAGGCAGCTCTCTGCATCTTGAGATGGCTTAGTCCATCTGACAGGAAGCCATCGTGCCCCTTCGCCATGCCCCTGTGTACTGGGCCTCAGGCTGCCCAAGGCCAGACCTGCACAGTCCTGGACGCCTGTCTGAATATGCTTTGGCTAAGAGGCATCCAGGTCAGGGAGAGGAGTGATTTCAGGCCTTCTGGTCTAGCAGGCTGCGAGGACCCGAGCTGGTTTCCGTGCTCCCTGCACCTCCCTCGGCCTTGGCAGGGTTGGGGTGGGGGTGGTGGCAGCATAGCACCCGAAAAGTCAGCAGGCACCAGGGCCCAACACTGATGGCTGCTTCTCCTTTGCTCCCTTCCTCTCCCCATGCTCAGAGAGGGGGACTGGTGGCTGGCCCACTCACTCAGCACAGGACAGACTGGCTACATCCCCAGCAACTATGTGGCACCTTCCGACTCCATCCAGGCCGAAGAGTAAGTATCAACTGACTTCCTGCTGGCTCAGAGCTTCTCTGCTGGGTTGAAGTAGGAGGCCTGGGGCCTCAACCACATCTCAGGGAGAGGGGCTGTGTTTTGGAGAGCCTCCCAATCTCCCCTTCTCCCCTCCTGTCTCAGGTGGTACTTTGGCAAGATCACCAGGAGGGAGTCAGAGCGGTTACTGCTCAACGCAGAGAATCCAAGAGGGACCTTCCTTGTTCGAGAAAGCGAGACCACAAAAGGTATGAGCACTCCTGCTGGCCAGTGGTAACTGAGTCCTTTGTGGGTTGCTTGAGCTGGGTGTTGCAGAATGAATAGGAGTTTGGTGCGTGGAGTGAGGTGGGAGGAGCTCTTCAGGTAGGTTGAATAGCGGGATCAGTGTACATTTAAGAATACTGGGGGTGGCTAGAGATGCAGACAGAGATGTCGCTTAGCCTCTCTGGCCTGTTTCTTCAGATGGGGAGTGAGCGCTGGTTGTCAGGAGGTCTGAGGGTCTGGTTTGTTGCTCAGGCCAGTACTGGACAGTGGGCCCCTCTTCTTCCCCTTCTCCAAGGGCCACTCAGTCTGGTTTGGGGGCTGGGATCGGGCTTTCCCCTTCGCCCATCTGTCCTGGCCCTTTCCTTCTGCTCTCCCTTCCCCCACTGCTTCTCTCCAGCCCCTCTGAAAGTGGTTGCTGGCCCCATCACTATGGCAACGGAGCTGGGCCACTTCCTGTGGGCCTGGGGCTCAGCAGGGGACGGGAAGGCAGAGGATCCATGTCAGACATGTGCATTTATGCGCAGCGCATATGCACCACGTGTGTGTGGGGGGCCAGGCCTGCGTGTATGGGGGTAAGATCGTCTGTGTGGCTTCACGGGAGTGAAGTGTTGTGGGTTTGCGTTCAGGCCCTAGGGCCCTGGGGGGGGAGGGTGTACTTGCGTAGCTCATGGCACTGGGACTCGGACTGGCCTGTGTGTGTGCACGTGAAGTCAGGGTTTAGCTTCAGGCTCAGACCTGTGGCTCTGCAGACCATCTGCATGGCCTGGACCATGTGCAGCCAGTCACAGTGACCCAGTGCAGGCCTCAGAGAAGAGTCCAGTACTGGATAATGCCCCACCAACTGGTTTCCACTCTGGGCCCCGCTTCCTCTTTGTGATGCTGGAGATCAGAGCCAGCTCAGAGAAGGGCTGGAGTCTAGCGCGAGGCCTGTGCTAGGATTGCCCCACACAAGCAGGGGAAGGATGTTTTCAGGCCCTGGAGCCTCTCCCCTGCCTCTGGCACTCAGCCTGTTCCCTGATGCCACCCCAGGCATCTCTTGGGCTCACAGAGGCCCCCAGCCAGACCCGCTGGCCAGGTAGGAACACAGCCAGACGTTTTTCTAGGCTCAAGGCAAGCAGGGAGAGGGCCACGACAGCAGGCCCAGCTTGGCCTTGGATGCCTCCAGGCCACACCCAGCACATGGACTCCCTCCGTGGCTGTTGCCGCAGCCTCAGACAGCCTGAAGCTGGGGGTCTTCTGAGGTAGCAGAGTGCCAACTGCCCTGCGGGGCAGACCCAGAGTGGGTAAAACAGACAGGCCGTTCTCAGGCTCCCCGCATATTTACTGAGCACCTGCTATGTGACAGGCCTTCTTAGCTGTGTTCTCATAGACGCTTCCCTGCACCCTGGGTCATACCCCCCGCCCCATGCACCAGAGAGGAAACTGAGGCCAGAGAGGGCAAGCAGCTTGTCCAGTCACTCAGTTGGGGTGCGCACCTGAACTTCGGTCAGGGCAAAAGGTCAGCCTCGCCTTGGTGCCCCCCGCCCCCCAGCTGGATGCTCAGGTCCAGTTGGCCCCACCTGCCTCTGCCTTGGGCCGGGACAGCATCGTCCTTTCTTCCCTCCCCTGTCGGGAGGTGCAGAAGGGCCCTCGGGCGTGGTGCGGCCCAGCCATGGTGGCATCTCTCTGGCCTGGCCCACAGGTGCCTACTGCCTCTCGGTGTCCGACTTCGACAACGCCAAGGGCCTCAACGTGAAACACTACAAGATCCGCAAGCTGGACAGCGGAGGCTTCTACATCACCTCCCGCACGCAATTCAACAGTCTGCAGCAGCTGGTGGCCTACTACTCCAGTGAGTACTGGGGTGTGGGCCCCGCATCAGCTGGCCGCCTGGCCTGGGCGCAGGCTGCTGTGGGCAGGGCCTCCTGCTGCCCTGAGGAGGCGCTGCGCCTCCTTCCCTCCCTCTTCCCCGCTGCCCCTTCTTCCTTCTCCCTTTCTCCCACTTCCCTCTCCCTTCCTCTCTTTTCTCCCAGTGCCTTCTACTCCCCGTTTCCCTCTCTCCCTCCCCACAGTCCCTCCTTTCTCCTCTGCAGCTGACTGGTGAGGAGGGGCTGCCAGGAGGCTTGAGGGAGCAGAGGGGGCTTAGTCTGGTGTCCTTTATCTCTGCAGCCCCAGGACCGGTCTGAGCCGGTTGCTGGGCGAGGAGGAGGGGGCAGCTCCTCTGTCTTAGGAAGGAGAGTAGCAGCCAAAGAGGAGGCTTGGGCGTGAGCGAGGGTGAGGGGCTGGTGACAGTGTTCTGGCCATCACAGGCCTGGGTGTGCCTGTGTGTCTGGTCTCTGTGAGGCCTGGGTGGCCTGGGTGGGTGGCTGCAGCCTCTGTGTGAGGTGTGGCCTGTCCTGAGAGCACCAGCACCCCATCCTGTGCGGCTGCCTCTGTCAGCCGGGTCTTCCTCTAGGACCCGTCCTCATGCTCATGCCCTCGGCCACCGTGCTCTGACCCTGTGGCCATCACTGTAGGGTCAATTTTGAGCCCTGTCTCCCCAGATCAAAACCTTCCTGGGGCTGGGCGCGGTGGCTCGTGCCTGTAAGCTTCAGCCTATGAAGTGGCTAGGGCTAGGGATTGCAGTTTGAGTCCCGCCTGGGGCCCGTAGCGAGACCTAGTTCCAAAAAATAGCTGGGCGTGGTGGTGCGCGCCTGTCATCCCAGCTACCTGGGAAGCTGAGGCTGGGGATTGCTTGAGTCTGTTATACCCCGGGCAATGAGAGCCTGCGGTTCCATGGGCAAAATTAGCGAGACCTAGTCTCAAAAAAAAAAACAAAAAACCCAACAAAACCCTCCTGGGGTTCCTTGGCAATCTCAAGCTAAAGACCCTCATATAGCCTCCCTGATCTAAGCCCCCTCGCCCCCATTCACTCCTCCGCATCACCCCCACCCCCTGAGCCTCCTTTCAGCTTCTCCAACTCAGCAGCTCCTTCCTCTCTCAGGATCTTGGTCCAGGCTTTGCCCTCTGCCTGGACTGGTGTTTCCTAGTGCACTCTCCCTCCTGCAGATCCAAGCCCAGGTACCGCTTTGTCTGGGAAGCCTTCCAGGACTCTGTCCAGCCCACCTGCTGTGCACACAGCTCTCTTCTATCATTTTGTGATCCTGGGAGGTGATGAGGGGAGCTGGGCTCCCGCCTGGACTGTGAGCTTCCTGAGGCTGGGCACCACTAGATTTATCCCCTGCTGGGTACCTGGCACCTCCCCAGGTGCCCCCCTCCCATTATAGTCTGTGAATGAATGAAGGCCTCAGTGGATAGATGTATGAGTCAGCATGGGCCTGTGTGGGGGAGGAAGTTGATGCCTGACTTGGTAGGCCTCCTGTGTCCCCCAAATCCTGTGCGTATACCTCGTGTGGGCCTACACACACTATGGCGCTGAACGGCCCCAGAGTGGACATCCAGCCTAACTTCCAACCCCTGTCTCTTCAGAACATGCTGACGGCCTGTGTCACCGCCTCACCACTGTGTGCCCCACATCCAAGCCACAGACCCAGGGCCTGGCCAAGGATGCCTGGGAGATCCCCCGGGAGTCGCTGCGGCTGGAGGTCAAGCTGGGCCAGGGCTGCTTTGGAGAGGTGTGGATGGGTAAGACCTTGCCCCTGCCCCTCAGGAGAGACCCCAGACCCTTCAAGAGACTTTGGTCTGAGAACCAGGCAGATGCCCATCCTGCGCGACAGCTCAAGACCCCCTGGCGCCCTTGCCCTTCACCTCCATGCGTCTCAGTTGCTTCACTGGACAGTGGGCTGTATTCTAGGCGTGGAGCTCCCCCAGCGGTGGCTGACGGGGAACTGGGGCTCCTCCCTAAGACCATGGCATTTTTTACAAAGAGTTGTTGGACTGGGCACGCAACTCCCTCCTGACCTTGTGTGGTCTGAGCCAAGTGGCTTCTTCTGAGCCCCCATCATCCCAACTGGGAAAGTCTTCAAATGGGACTGGTGGTGATGGGACCCACCATGGGGTTTGAGAGCAGCCCCAGCTCTAGGAGGGGGTGCTGGGAAGTGCAGGAGCTGGCCTGTCCTGGGCCTGTTGATGGTTTTCTGTTTAACTGGGGAGAAATGGTGAAGCTGCCCCTGGAAACAAGCCCCAGGGTGTCCTGATGAAACCCAGGCCCTTCCGCTGACTGGCTTCCGCTGCCCCAGGGACCCTGGAGGTTGGGGGAACTGGGCTCGCCATCAGAGTCTTTGGCTTCAGCAGGGGGTCACTGTGTTGTCTGAAGTGTCTCATCTGAGCCACAGCACCCACTTGTCACTGTCCTTGCTCTCCTCCCTTCAGAGGAAGAGTTGCTGGGGGAGAGCAGAGATGGCTCCTGCTTGGAAGGCACTACAGGGACTAAAGCCTGAAGGCTGGAGGCTGGAGGTCAGGCTGAGTCAGGAAAGGGGGTGCTGGCTCTGAGCTGAGAAGAGGGGCAAGGACCAGTACATGCATAGCTTCGGCTGTTTTGGTGGCTGCAAAATTCATTCCTGGCTGCGTATGGAGTCCTGTCCTTGGGAGAGGGGCTCACTTCCCCTGTACACTCCGGATGGACTCATGAAGTACCAGATAGGGATCCCCCGATGGCCTGGGCTGCAGAGATGGGGCTGAGCCCCAGCATGCAGATGGAAGCTAAGAGACAGGAAGGAATGGGTGTCATCACAGGAGCTGTGGGCTTGCCCAGCTGGAACAAGAATTCAGCTTATATACACTATTGTAGAACACAGTGCCCCTGGGCTGGGCCACTTAAAAACAGATCAGAATGTCTGTCTGTCTGTCTGTCTGTCTGATATAGGGCTGGGTCACTTAAAAACAAATCAGAGTGTATATATATGTGTGTCTATCTATCTGTCTGTCTGTCTGTCTGTCTGTCTGCTATAGGACTGGGCCACTTAAAAACAAATCAGAGTGTATATATATGTGTGTCTATCTATCTGTCTGTTTGTCTGTCTGATATATATATATGCAATCAAAAAATAAATATTTTTTTTAAAAAAGGAAAAAAAAAAGAAAAAAAAAACAGATCAGAGTTAAATGACAACCGCAGCTGTTGTTTACTGTCAGGGCAGCAGGCTGCACTCAGCAGCTAAAACCTCTTAATCCTCACACCACCTGCAGGTTGACTCTCTAGTTCTCCCTCATTTTCTAGGTGAGGAAACCTAGACTCAGAACGAACTGACTCACTGTCTTGTTACTGGCAGGAGGCAAAGGTGGGCATCCAGCTGTGGCCAGTCTGATTGCTCAGTCTTTGTACTTAGTCTGACACCTTAATTTTGGGAAGTGTGACTCTTGACAACCTCTTGTTCTGGTAGCCTTGTTCTGAGGTCAGCCCCGCCTCACTCTGCATGGGGGGATATTCCTAATAATAAATCTCTAACAGTTACTGTTTTTTGAACATGTGCTGGAGACTCATTCAGTCCCTATAATAGCCCCGAGAGGAGCATCCATTTTATAGATGGGGACACTGAGGTTTGGGAAGGGCCTGGACGTTGGCTGGGCTTGTCGCACAGCTAGGTAGGCCAGAGCCAAAATTATCACCCAGCTAGGTAGATCTGGGTCCTTGTGGGAAGAAGGACTCCACTGAGGAAACCTGTGTCCTCTCCCCCTGACACAGGGACCTGGAATGGCACCACCAGAGTGGCCATCAAAACCCTGAAGCCAGGCACGATGTCTCCAGAGGCCTTTCTGCAGGAGGCTCAGGTCATGAAAAAACTGAGGCACGAGAAGCTGGTACAGCTGTATGCGGTGGTGTCTGAGGAGCCCATCTACATCGTCACGGAGTACATGAGCAAGGGTGAGCCCCGAATGAGCTGCACAGAGAAATGGTAGCCCCTGCCCACCCCTGCGAATCAGGGGCGCTCCCATGGCAGGTGGGATGTGCCTGTCTTTCCCCCAGATCTGGAATGGTCAACTCTTAACGTTGGAATGGACTGGAATCAATTTCTCATGCCAATGCAAAGTTAGACAAAGGTCACCTTTTTAAAAAAAATCTTTTAATGGACGTGACCTTGGTTTATAACATTTTCAAGGTTTTGAGTTTACTGACTATGTCAACATCTCTATGTATAACACCATGCTTGTCGCTAAAAGTCTGGTTTATCTGTCACTGTACAGTTGACCCCTTTTACCCAGCTTGCCCATCGCCTTCCTCCGCTCTTCTAGGAACCACTATTTTGTTCTTATGGTTAAAGAGTTTTTGTGATTCATTCGTTCATCTGTCCATCTGCCCATCCATCCATCCATCCATCCATCCATCCATCCATCCATCCATCCATCCATCCATCCATCCATCCATCCATCCATCCATCCATCCATCCATCCTACCATCTATGTAAAATGAGTATTTCTTCCATCTGATTTAACAACACTTAGCATAGTATCCTTCAGGTCCAGCTGTGTTTTGCCAATGGCAAGATTTCAGCTATTTTTCTCTCCGCTGAATAGTATTCAGTGTATATACCACATCTTCTTTATTCTGTTTATCCAGCTTCTGTCCATGGCATTAGGTTGTTTCTGACTCTTACTTAGTAGGAATAATGCTACATGATTTCATTACAGGTGCCTAGAGTCTTTGGGTACACACCCACCATGGGGATAGCTGGATCTTAGTGATTTCTCACAGTGTGTCTTCTCTCTCATGAAAGTTTGCTGTTTTTTTTTTGGTTTTGGTTTTTTTTTTTTTGAGAGTAGGTCTCGCTATGTTGCCCCAGGGTTGTCCCGATCCCGTGAACTTGAGCAATCCCCAGCCTCAGCCTCCCAGGTAGCTGGGATTACAGCACCTGCTACTGTGCCCAACTGCTTTTTCAAGACCAGGTCTTGCTATATTGCCGGGGGTAGTCTCAAACCTGCAAACTCAAGTGATCCTGGGCCTCTTGCCTCCCACTGCTTGGACTACAGGCACGCCTGGCTTGTTGTTTTCTGGTTGTCAGTTACGATCTGGGGCTGGAAGAGAACCCCAGCCCTCTGAGCTAGATCAAGTTCCTGGCTTGACTTGACTTAGTTTTTAAACTAATTATTTTCTAAAACTCTACTTTTTGGAGGTATAATTTACCTATGAAAAAATATACCCATTTAAAATATCCAGTTCAGTGAGTCCTTACAAATGGCTACTTTGTGCCTTGTTACAACAATCAAAATAGAAACAAAAGGAGCTCCAGAAAGCTCCTTTTGCAATCTCCAGTTCTAAATCCAGGTGACCAAGGATGTGTTTTCTGTCATCATGGATTTTATTCTAAAACTTCATGTATGTGATCCTTGATGTCTGAGTTCTTCTCTATTGCCTGTATCAGTAGTTTGCTCCTGTTTTGTTTTGTTTTTTAAATAGAGGCTAGGTCTCACTATGTTGCCTGGGGTGGTCTCGAACCTGCAGACTCACTGATTCCTAGCCTCAGCCTCCCAAGTAGCTGGGATTACAGGTGTGCACCCAGTTATTGTTTTAGAGACTAGGTCCACTGTGTTGCCTGGGGTAGGTTGCCTGGGAACCTGCAAACTCAGGTGATTCCTAGCCTCAGCCTCTCAAGTAACTGGGATTACAGACCTACATGCCACCACACCTGGCTAGTTTGCTCCTTTTAAAATCTTTCCTGATTATTGCTGTGTGACATCCCATTGTATGTGTGTATCACACCTTGTCTGTTCTAGAGGTGGACATTTGGTTTTTCTGATTCTGTTTGCCTTTTGAGTGACAAATGCTGAGTGAAACTTAGAGATAGCTTTGCATAAAATCTGCTATGCTGGTGAAAGCAAAGCCAGCAGCCCAAGTAGACAGGAACTGCTAGGAATCACTGTTGCCTGTCTCAAAGACGGGATTGAGGTTAGACTTGCTTTCTTTCTGCACAGGGAGTTTGCTGGATTTTCTCAAGGGGGAGACGGGCAAGTACTTGCGGTTGCCTCAGCTGGTGGACATGGCTGCTCAGGTGAGTCACCCTTACTACCTCCCCTGCCCTTGGGACATAAGCACCCAGATCCACCTGGCTCAGCCTCTTCTGGACTCTTGAGTGCCCCCTCCAGGAAGCCTGCTTTGATTACCCTTAGGTTCATTGATCTTGCCACTGACAAGCACTATAAGCAGTAGTTTGGAGTAGAGGAAAGAGTTTTTATCTGGGCAGCAGAAGACTAACTTGCTGTGGGACTTCAGGCTTCAATTTTCTTCTCTGTGAAGGTCATTTGATCACTCAACAAGCATGCATTAATGGTTACTTGTAGGCAGTGCTCAGTAACCTTTTTTTTGTTTGTTTGTTTGTTTTTTGGTTTTTATTGAGACTAGGTCTTGCTATTTTTGCCCGTGGAACCCCAGGCTCTCGTTGCCCGGGGTACCATGGACTCAAGCAATCCTCAGTCTCAGCTTCCCAGGTAGCTGGGATTACTGGCACGCACCACCACGCCCAGCCCAGCTATTTTTTTTTGGAACTAGGTCTCGCTACGGGCCCCAGGCGGGACTCAAACCGCGATCCCTAGCCCTGGCCGCTTCATGGGCTGAAGCTTACAAGCACGAGCCACCGTGCCTGGCCTCAATACCCATTTTTAAATTTAATCCTTATCACAAGCAAGGGACTGGGATGAATGAGGAAACTGAGACTCGGGTCTTGGGCGGTAGACTGGACCTTACACTTACCTGTGTCTGTGGGCCATCCAGGACCTTTTCTCTTGTGGTTACCCCATTCCCTGCCTGCCTCTGGCCTTGTACCTCTCCCTTGCCCCTCCTCCAGCTAAGACTGGTCCTGCTCTCTGCACCAGTGACACTGACTGTAAACTGCCTGAAGAAATGGGGAGAGCAGGGTATTAGGCTGGTTCTTCACCCCCAGGGTTGAACTCACTCCCAGATACACACCTGGTGACCCAGGCGGTACGTGGGGTGGACCCTTGAGCCAGTTCCTGGGGTTCCTTCTACAGATCGCCTCAGGCATGGCGTACGTGGAGCGAATGAACTATGTCCACCGGGACCTCCGTGCAGCCAACATCCTGGTTGGAGAGAATCTGGTGTGCAAAGTGGCTGACTTCGGGCTGGCCCGGCTCATCGAAGACAACGAGTACACAGCCCGGCAAGGTGGGCAGGGTCCCCGGGGGCCACGTGGCACCTTCTCTGAGTCACGTGGACATGAGAACGGAGCCTCTCCGGCAGCCCTGGCATCGTGCTGAACCTCCCTTCACTTTCTCCCCGCAGGTGCCAAATTCCCCATCAAGTGGACAGCTCCGGAAGCTGCCCTCTACGGCCGGTTCACCATCAAGTCAGACGTGTGGTCCTTTGGGATCCTGCTGACAGAGCTCACCACAAAGGGGCGGGTGCCCTACCCTGGTAAGAGGGCTCCCCACAGTCTCTCTCTAGTCCCTGAACCCCACTGTTCTAGTGACCTTGGGCAAGACACACCCCTCCCCCGGCCTCAGTTTCCCACCTGTGCAACAAGACAGCTGAACATCTGAGCTTGGGCTCTCTGCTCCGGTCGGGGCTCCCAGCCTTGAGGAGGGAACTTACCTGCGGGCGGGCGTACTCTCGCCAGGATGCCCTCTTCGTTGTCCTGCCAGTTTGCCCACCCCACTCTCCTCGCTGAGCCAGTCTCCTCACCCTTCTCTCTGCTCGCAGGGATGGTGAACCGTGAGGTGCTGGACCAGGTGGAGCGGGGCTACCGGATGCCCTGCCCGCCGGAGTGTCCCGAGTCCCTGCACGACCTCATGTGCCAGTGCTGGCGGAAGGAGCCAGAGGAGAGACCCACCTTCGAGTACCTGCAGGCCTTCCTGGAGGACTACTTCACCTCTACCGAACCCCAGTACCAGCCTGGAGAGAATCTATAGGGAGCAGGCGACAGGGCCAGACTGGCTTCCTGGCGTGGAGCTCGGGCTGGGTGGCCCCGGACAGGGGTCTGGTCTCCCTGCCTGCCCACTGTTGAGCCTCTTCGTGGGAAGAGGCCCCTCCCTCTTTTGTGGCATGGAAGGGCATGGGGCCTGGCGCAGCCCCTGAGGGTGGCCTCCAAGGCAAGCACGGTGACTGCGTCCTGGCTCCTGCTCCGGCCACGTGCCTCCTCCCTGCATCCCTTCCTGGAGCTCCATGCATCTCAGCAGGAGGAACTGGGAACAACGGGAGGGGCTGTGGGCACCCCTTCTCCAGCCTCAGCCTGCTCCATGCGTCGGCTCTTCCCACTTCCCACGCTGCCCCAGTTCTCTCTCTGAGCTGGCCAAAGAGCCTTTCCAAAGAGGAGTGCTGGGCCCCTGGCTCTTGGCCTGCCTGCCACACTGCTGCTGGCCATCCATTTCTGAAACACCTGTTGGTGGAGGCCACCGGGTCCAGACCCCTCTGTCACGGCTCCCGTACAGGGTGGCCCGTGGCCTCGCTTGAGTGTATGATGGTGGACAGGGTGGGTGTCCCCTCGAGTCCTGCCCTTCGTAGACCCGAGGGACCACTAGACGTCAATTTCTTGTCCCCATATTGCTCATGGGGAATGAGCCCAGAGAGGGGGTGTGGCTCGCCCAAGGCCGCAGGACAGTTCAGGGTTGAGGTGGAACTGGAACCCGGTGCTCCCTCTGTCTTCCTCAGGAACCAACAAGATTGTCCTCGGAGCATCATGGATGAACTGGGCAGCCCAGGGACAAGGGGCCTGAGGGTGGATTTGAGCCAGCTGAGAGAGTCCTGTTGCCACTGCCCACCCGGTGGGGCTGTTGCGATGGGAACGAGGAGGTGGGTTGGAATGGGGGTGAGGCCAGGTGCACAGAAGCAGGCTTCAGTCAGAGTGCGGATGGCTTTCACCTGTGGAGCTCATCGCCTGGGAACAGGAGTGAGCACCTTGACTCTGGAGGCAATCAAGCAGAAGTAGATCCAAGTCATTGGGGGCGCCCTGACCCTGGCAGCAGGAGGGACCCCAGGTCCTCCCTCTCATTTGTCCTGTGCCATTTCAACGTTCTCCTCCCCAAGTTGGCCCCTGTTGAGCTCATGAGTAGAAAAAGGTGCGCTAGGTTAGGCGGACAGAGGACATGTCCACTGCCACACACCAGGACACTGTTGACCTCACAGCCCCTGTCCCCCTCTGGTCTACCGCCACATGAGGCTGTGGGCCCCGCAGCTGCTCTGTGCCAGTGCAGACCCTGTGGCCTGGTGAGCCCAGCTTGGGGCATCGGAGGCTGTTTGACCCTAGCTCTGGCGTTCAACTTTGGGGTACGTGGTGGCTTCTCTCTGGGCCCTAGTGTGCCCCTCCTACAAGGGGCACCTGACAGTTTCTGACCATCTTGCCAAGTGCCCCTTTGTGTGTGTGTGTGTGTTTGTATCTCCATGTGTGTCCATATTTAACATGTAAAAATGCCCCAACTTTGTCCCCAGACATGTACATTTCTCACACAGTCCCCCATCATAGCAATAACATTCCTGCTGCCAGGGGTTCCAGAGCCAGCCAGGCCCTGCCAGCAGGGAAGGAGGCCAAGTGTGCCTGCCTATGAGATTTCAACTTCCTTTTACACATGTTTATTCCCCAAGTCTGTCTGTCTGTCCCAGTCAAGTCTGGGCTCACTTACCCCACTGTGCTCTCGGATCCCCCCGCTCGCCCAAGGCCCTTTGTAGAAGGTGTCCTAATACTGTCCGATTTTTTTTTTTTTTAAACAGTGTTTTGTAGACTTCAGATGACTATGCAGAGGCCTAGGGGAACCCCAGCTCTGGGCAGGACCGAGCAGTCCTGCATTCCATGGCCCAGGCTTGGGAGTGGGGGGATCCAGAATTGGTTGTACATACTTTGCATATTGTCTGATTAAACACAAACAGACCTCGATGCTCGGCCAATGGATTATTGGGGGAGAGTGATGGGGTGGGGTGTGAGGACAGACGCTCATCAGAAGGACCTTGGTCGGAGAAGTGTGCCTCCTGCCAGAGCCCATCTGGCCGGCACCTAGGAATGCGGCTGTGTGTGCACATCTGCACTTGCGTTTGGGGAGCGGGCACATCTGGTAGAGCACTTGCTTGTGTCTGAGAGGCAGCAAGGGAACCAGGACTCCCAAGGCGTGAGCAGCTCAGGACTCCGATGCCTGTGGTGGGCGGCTGGGGCAGCATCCTGGGGCCAGGGCAGCACCATCAGGCCTGTGTGGATGGCCGGTGCAGTGAGTTTCCTGCCAGGCTGGGGCCAGCCGGGGTGTGGGCTGGTTGGACTAAATCTGGGGCACCCTGGAGGATGCAGACACCTCCTCTTCTTCCTCTGCTCCTTCCAGAGGATCCCACCTGGAAAGGCCATCTGCAGCATGAAAAAAGTGTATATCCGATCGCACACACGTCTCTGTGAGAGTTGCCGCTGGTTGGAATAACACTGTAGACTTAAAAACAAATTCATTACTATGTTAAGTATTGTTCCCACAAGCCAAATATTATAGTGACCAGGGCGGTGCTGCACCCCCCGACCCTATGGGCTCTGGTGACTGGGGCGTGGCTAGGAGTGAGGACGTGTTTGTGGCATGTATCTTCTGTTTGCTCATGGGACTAAGTCTTTGTGTTGATATGGGTGTGTGTGTGTGTGTGTGTGTGTAGGCCTGTCTGTGGTATGTGGACACGTGAGTGGGCGATCCTGAGTCACACACACACACACACACACACACACACACACACACACAAATCAGGTAGTGTGAGTCCCTGGCCTCTTGTAGTGTGTGTGCGCTGATGTGTGTAATTGGATATTGATGAGGTATGAGGTGAGTGGCCTGTTTGCTCTGCCTGTGTGTACATGGATTTGTGTGTATTATGTGCACAGAATTCTGGGTGGTTATATATGAACCCACCTTCCTGGGGGCCTGGGCACTGATGTGTGTTACTAACTTCCTGTGGGCCTGCATGGGGTGGTGTGTGTGTCCGAGTGACCTCAGACTGTGGATTCTGTGTCCACACAGGTCACTGGCCAGTCTTGGGTCAGGGTCCACGTGTGCCCAGAGGCGATGGGGTGTGTGCGGGAGGGCCGAGGACATGCCCCAGCCCCTCACAGGACAAAGTGCTCACCTGCACCCTGGAGGTTGGCCTGCAGTGTTCCCCAAGGCTCAGAGCACCCCCACCTGTGCTACACCTTTCTGCCTCTCTGTTTCTCCCTCTCTGTGTCTGTCTCTGTCCACCTGTGTCTTTCTCTGTCTGTGCCTCCTCAGCTCCCTCTGGCCTTTGGCTCTTTGGCACTACAGTTTTTCTGTTTTTATTCATTAACTTTCCTGTGTGCTTCTGATTTGTTTTCTGGATATGTCTCTTACTGTTACCAGTCTCTCTCTCTCTCTCTCTCTCTCTCTCTCTCTCTCTCTCTCTCTTTCTCTCTCTCTCTCTCTCCCTCCCTCCACCACCCACTGGAGCATCCACCAAGAGCCCAATGGGGCCCATGAGGTTCTTGGGGGTGCACCCTGGTCTGCTCCATCTGGTTGCTGTCTGGTCAGTCTAGGGGAGTCAGAGACCTGCTCTGTCTCCCCTCCTGTCTGACTCCTTCTTGGGTTTTGGCTCCCTTCCTCTGGGCCTCTGCTCACTTTGCTTTTGCTCTACCCTGCGCATGAGAGAGAGCAGAAGTAGATGGGTCCACTCTGCAGGGTTCACCTCCTGCCCCTCTGCCAGCCACCCCCCCCCCACCACAGTGCTGTCCGGTTTCCAGCCCATGTCAGGAGAGTGGAGACCTTGGATCCCTGCAGTCCCTCCTTTCCAAGATATTTTTGTCTTATTCTACATGCATTTTCTCTTTTTGAAAAAAGTGCTTTCTTCTGTGAAAAAAAAAAATCCTTCTAACAGAATAAGAAAGATAGACAACCGCGTGTGCATGCATGCACACATCATAATTTGAGCCCTACTTCATCCCTCCATCTAGAGAGGATTGGGTATGTCCACCTGGACATGACTCCTGTTCTCTGTCCATTGGCCTCTGTCCCTCCTTGTCATTCTAGCTCTCCAAGTGCACCTCTGTCTCTCCACTCTGGGCCTCACTTAATGCTTCACACCCTGGACAGCTGGCCTATTTATTCTTTTATACATTCATGCCCTCCTCTCCCCTGTCTCACCCTCCAGCTTCCCTTGGTGCTGGCACTCTGCAATATAGTCTGTCCTGAACTTGACCTTGGTTAGGTTCCCAACCAGGGCCCCACTATGACTTTCATGGACCATAGTCAGCTTTGCCTTTTATGAAGGATGGGCCCCTTCATAATAATGATGAAAATTTAGTTTATGACAGCATTGGTGTAAAGACAAATTTATTAAGAGTACATAGGAGACCATTTTCCTTGAGTGAAAAGCTCATTTTTCACCTGCTTTTAAATGAAAACATGTTTGTGGGTTGTAGGTATGCTGAATGCCTCTGTGCTGGGTCTGGCCAAAAACTGTTCCAGGCAGGCTTTATGTTTTGTACTTTCTACTATTATCTTTCTTTTTAAAAACTGTTTTATATTTTTCCTTTGTGCATCTTTCTTCTCCATTCTATTCCCTGTGCTTGGCCCTTCACCTCTATGAGTACGTCAAAGAGAGATATATGCCTCCCCCCACCCCCACTGTCAGTGTTCTTCCCTCTCCCTTACTCTGGGGTCCCTTCGTGTTACTTATTCATCCACCCCCCCCAAATATGTATGGTTACTCATTCATCCCCCCACAGATATGTATGGTCCTGGTGTTTGCCAGGAAGCAGGGATTTGGCTTCCCATCCAGCCCCTAGAGGTCTTTTGTCCCTGCCATATGGGCAGGCTGGAATTCAAGTGTGGGCTGTTTTCCCTACAGTGCCCCCTTTGCCTTTGCCTTGATGGGGGCTGGGTGTGTCATTTCACTCCCGTGGTTTTTCATATGCCTATTCTATGCCTAATCCCACTGTTCTAGTCCTTCCTTCCTTCCTTCCTTCCTTCCTTCCTTCCTTCCTTCCTTCCTTCCTTCCTTCCTTCCTTCCTTCCTCCCTTCCTTTCATCTTTCCTTCCTTCCTTTCATCTTTCCTTCCTTTCTTTCTTCTTTTCTTTTTTTTGATACTAGGTCTCACTATATTGCCCAGGGAACCGCAGACTCTCATTGCCCAGGGCACCCCAGACTCAAGCGATCCCCAGCCCTAGTCTCCAGGGTGCCCAGTGATCTCCTCGCTGGTGCCTTCACCTCGAGTGTTCCAGTGGTGTCCACTTGTCCTCCTGGCCTCTTCCAGTCTCTTCCTCCCTCCCCCAGCCTTCTTCTACCTTATGCTTGTTCATTCCACATTCATCCTGGGTGCTCTCCAGCTTTCATCCAGGTGAGCATTATTCGCCTGGCCCTTGGCTCGTTCCTTACTTCCTTGAACACACTTCCATTCTGCACAAGCTCTGCTGCTGTGACCTGGTTGGGGCCTGGGTTCAGAGATGAGGGAAGTGTGCTGGGAACCAGCCCTGGGCCAAGCACTTACTGTCTCAAAGGATAGCCAAGGCCCATGGGCTGAGGAGAGTGGAGAGGACCCCAAACTTGTACAGAAGCAGGGAGGGTGTCTAAGGAGGCAAAGCTGAGCAAGGCTGGGGCCAAGTAGGGTCACAGGTGAGGAGGGGCAGAAGGGGACAGTAGAGCAGCTGACTGGGAGCTGGGTGTGTCCTGAGGTGAGCAAGGCCTGGTGGGAGTGGGTGGAGCCAGAGTGGAGCTGCTGTCCAGCATCAACTCTCTTTCTACTGCCTCCTGAAGGGTGTGGCTGTGAGTGTGTGTGTGTGTGTGTGTATGTGTAGGTGGGTGGGTGTGGGTGTGTCTGAAAGACAGGGAAAGAGAGAGCAAGAGAGACACACAAAGCTTTATTTCCTGTGTTCATCTCCTGTCTTCTCTCTTTCCCTCTCCGGGCTTTATCTAAATTGTGTCTTTTCTCTGGGCTTCCTGCATTTGTTTGTATATGCAAATATGTGTGATATGCAGATGATGTATATGTGCACATGTAGTATAATGGGGGTATGTGTGGCATTTTTGTGGTGTGCATGCAATATAGCATGTGTGTAGTGCATAATGTGTGACAGGTGGTATGTGGTATATGTGGTGTATGGTGATATATATGTGGTATTGTGGTATGTTTGATGTGGTATGTGTGGTATGGTCTGTGATGTATGGGGTGTATGGACTGGTGTGTGTGACGTGTAGTATATGTGGTGTATAGGATATGTTAGTATATGTGACATTGTGTGGTATGTGTGTGTGATATGTAAGTGGTATATGTGGTATTGTGTTGCAGGTATGTGGTGTGATGGCATGTGTGGTGTATGTGTGATAGATGAGTTTGTATGGTGTGTATGTGGCCTGGTATGGTTGCATGTATGGCAAGAGTAGTGTATGTGGTATGTATATGTGTGAATAGTGTGTATGGCATTGTGTGGTAGTTGTGCGGTATGTGTGACATTGTATGGTATGGTATGTGGTATAGAAGTGGTGTATGTGGTATGGTTTTGTAGGTGTGTGGTGGTGTGTGTGTGTGGCAAGTGTGTGTATGCTGTATGAGTGGTATGTGTATGGTATGGTATGATTGTGGTATTGTGGTGTGTATGTGTGCTGTGATGTGTGAGTGGTACTGTGTGGTAGTATGTAGTACGTGTGTGTGGTATGTGTAATGTGTGAATGATGTGTGCGGCATTGTGTAGGAAGGGTATGTTTGTGTGTGTGGCACGTGGTCTCCATTGCCTGAGCCGTGCTGAGGGTCCCTCCCATTCGCCAGGCAGCTTTCATTCCTTCACTTATGCTTTTGTGAGTGGCAGCCCAGGGAAGCATGAGTGCGTGTGTTTCTCTTCCTCGGGTGTTTTTTCTCTTCTTGCTAATTCATTCCATCTTCATCCTAGTTTTCTCTCCCAAGCGCTCCCTGGGCAGCTTTTCCGGTCAGCTTTGGACTTCTGTGTCCCTTTGGCATTTGCAGTACCGTCACCTCATCACACCTTCTTCCGCTGTCTTTTGGTCTCTTTGTTTACCTCTCTCTCTTTGTTTCTCTGTCTATTTGCTCTGTTCTTCTCTCCATGTCTCTGGGTCTGTTTCTGGGTCTGTCTCTGTGTCTCTTTCCTTTTGTGTCTCTCTGGGCCTCTTCATCTTTCTCTGTCTCTGCCTCTTAGTTTTGGCTGAACTGTGTGTGTGACCTGCTCAAACATTGGCTCAATTTTCCCATAAAGATGTGACTGTACAGCCAAGCTTGTGCATGTGTGTGTGTGTATGTGTCCTACAACATGCTCCCCCTTTTGTTTGCTCACCCCCCTGAACAGGGCCTCTCAGGTGTGTGCAGGTGACTGTGTGGCTCCTTCTCTGGCCTCTCCTGCCCCCCCCCCCCAAGTCTCTGCAGACCTATTGGATTTCCAGTGTGGGCAGCTGCTGCTTCCCTTGCTCTGCTTTGGGGGTCAGTACTGTTGACGGGTATTTTATTCCCTTCTATTCCCTTGGCTCTTTCTAGAACACTTGCTGTGAAGCAGCAGCTCCTGCTCTATAGAGGGTGTCTGCTTGTGTGTGTGTGTGTGTGTGTGTGTGTGTTTCATAGAGAGGCAGACAGAGATAGAGCCACCCCTGCCCAGCCCCTTTCTGCGGTGTTCTCTGTTTTTGTATTCTTTCTGAGTCTCCTGCATCTGTTCTGAACTCTCTTGTGCGCTGGATTTGAGTATGTGTGATTGTATGTGTGTGACTCCCTCCTTCTGCTGTTGCCACCCTGTCTCTAAGGTGAGTCTGGAATCTACTCTGGCTCTGTGCAGGTGTCATTCAGAGAGAGAGAGAGAGAGAGAGAGAGAGAGAGAGAGACAGACAGACAGACAGACAGACAGAGACAGAGACAGAGAGACAGAGAGAGACAGAGAGAGAGAATGACAAGCTGTCTGGGTGTTATCTCTGCCATTCTACCTAGTCCCTGCTCCAACCTAGGGGTAATTTCCTTTGTATTTCATTCAGCCAACATACATGGGTCAGTTCCCGTGACCCATCAGTGGGTTGTGTGCCAGACCCCTCACTCCCTGGCTCTCTGCCCCTTCCTCTTTCCAGCTTCCTGATCATCCTGATGCTTCCTGACCACCTGGTATCTGTCTCTCTCCCACTTCCCCCAAAGTCTTTTGTTCACTCTTTCCACATCCACCTCTGGGGCTCTTTCAGCATTTGCTTTAGCTCTGTGGATGAACATGTGGCAATCTGTCTGTCCCTGTACCATCCCATCCATCCACTTGTTGGAGCGTTCTTTATGGGTTATTTTTTGCACCTTCTTCTTCTTGAGTCCACTGTTGTCCTTCCGCATGGGCCATGGTGGCTTCCTGCCCCATCCCCATCTCCTCTGGCTCCTTCATCATGAGCTCTAGACCTGAGCACTCCTCCTGGTCCTCACCCAGGTCTCTTTCTCTGTCATTGAGTCTTTGTGTTTTCCTTTCTCTCTGTGTCTCTCTTTGTCTCTACTCTCAGTTCCAGCTTAATTCTGTGTGTGTGGTGTGTGGCACCTACACCCCTCAGGGCCCTTCCCAGACCAACAGTTTTCCTTTCTCTCTCCCTGCAGGTCCCTGGCCAGGCCTTTCCAGGGCAGGGGACACCTGCTCCAGGAGCCCCTCTCAGTGTTTCAGGTGACTTCCTGCCCTTTGGACCCCTCTCACAAGTCAGGTGTTCCCAGTCTCCCTCTCTTTCCATGCAGGGGTTCCAACCCCTGTCTCTGAGTCTCTCTCTCCTCACTGTTGCATTACCTTTTTGTTGGCAGCCGAGCGCAAGGTACAAAAAGAGACTATGAGAGAGATTTTTTTCAGCTATGGAAGCTAAGGGTTGATTTGGAAGTAATGAACTAAATGACAATTTATTAACAAAAGAAAGGGGCCGGGCATGGTGGCTCATGCCTGTAAGCTTCAGCCTATGAAGCGGCAGGGCCTAGGGATCATGGTTCGAGTCCCACCTGGGGCCCGTAGTGAGACCTAGTTCCAAAAAAATAGCTGGGCGTGGTGGCGCGCGCCTGTAATTCTAGCTACCTGGGAAGCTGAGGCTGGGGATTGCTTGAGTCTGTGGTACCCCGGGCAAAAATAGTGAGACCTAGTCTCCAAAGGAAAAAAAAAAAAAAAAACAGAAAGGGGTATTTATAGAGATAGGGCAATGGTTGGGTGAATTTTAAAGGAAGGCAAACGGTAAGGGGACAATTAAATTGGTGAACATATTCGCTTTTGAGAGGTAATTGGGGGCTGGGGGATAGCTCACAGGTGGTTGCTATCTCTGTTAAGGAAGATTTCTTTCGGTAAACATTTTTGGAGGGGCAGCGGTGCCATCACATTTTAGAGGAATTTAGTGCTGGATTTTTGTTTTTAGTTTGCCAGAGGCAATTAAGGCAAGACGGAGTTTGCTCTCTCTCACCAGCATGAGCCGTTTGGTCCGTGAATGGCTCCCCACACCTTTACATTTTACTTTTCTTTGTCAGGGTTTGTTCTCACTTGGGCATCGTGTGTGTGTGTGTGTGTGTGTGTATGTGTGTGTGTGTGTGTGTGTATCTATGTGTCTATTTGTCCCTGTCTCCTTTTATGTTTATAACCTGCGGTATAAACCATGCACAATGGGCACAAATCTCAAGTGGAAAAACCTGGGTGAATTTTACATGCGTCTACACTTGCGGGTACATCTCCTACACACCTGACTTGTGACAGCTGGCCCCAGCCCCCAGCAACACCCCTCATGCTTGTGGCCGCCCCCAGCCCGGGACTGCCCTGCAGACGCTACTACTGTTCACTCTCGTTTTAAATCCAGAACTCCACCGGGCTTTTCTCACAGTGCGTATGCATGACCTTGTGTCTGTCTGTCTTGGAACTTTCTCAGTCTTCGCTTCCCTCCTGGGAGCCCCTCGTCTTTGTTCCTTCATTCAATCAGCGATTATTGAAAGCCTCCTAAGACAGAGCTGTGTGCGCCTGGCACTCCTCCCCCTGCCGCTCTCTCCTGCTCCCTGGACGCGGCTCCAAGTTGTTATTGAATTCTGCTTCCATTCTGTGCATGTCTGTAGGAGTGTGTGTGTGTGTGTGTGTGTGTGTGTGTGTGTGTGTGTGCGCGCGCGCATGCGCACATGTGTCCCTGCTCACCCACCCCTCTCCCCCTGTTTCCCTCCTCTCTGCTCTCTCTCTCTGCTCCTGGGGTGGGGTGGGGGGAGCTGGGCTCTAGCTCTTCCTCTTTCTCTGACTCTCTCCTTTCTTTCCCCTTTGCTGCTTTTGAGGGGAGGGGGGCACAGCTGGTTGAAAGTGTGTAGCTTCTCGTCCACCTCACCAGCCCTTCCTGCTGCCTCTTGCACTTCCCAGCCCTTCTGCCCAGGCACCTTGCTCCACAGGCAGCCTGCAGGTCGATGGGCATTTCCACTTCCTAGCCAGACACTACAGTCACCCACTCACCAAGGGCCATCTCTGCCTTGCCTTCCTCCAGGCCCTCATCTCTTCCTCCTCTCCCCATCCCAGGACCGCCAGACCAGCTGCATTTTGTTCCCATTCCCAATTCCCCCAAATGGCCCTGAGCATGGCCTCTCACATGTCCCCTGAGCTGCACCCTCTCCTAGGAGGTTCCCTCTACTCTCACCCTGTTCTTCCTTCTCAGCAAGCTTGGGCCTCACCTTATGTGCACAGACCACTCCTGTCTGCAGCTCTCCCTGCCTACCTGCGTCATGGACATCATGTGGGTATCACTGTCCCCTTGCACCCATATCAGAAGCCCAGGCTCAGCGCCATGCCTCTTCCCCCTTTCCCAAGGCTCCCTGTGCTCCCCAAATGGACTTCGCCCACCCCTTGTTCTCCATCCAGCACCTTTCCTTGGCTTGGGACTTGTCTCTCCCTGGCCGTGCTCCACGCCCTCCTGACTTCCCTGCCAGATTGTGTCTTGCCTCCCAGAGGGCCCTTCCTGCACCCTGCAAAGTTGTCATGTGTTCAGGGAACAGACAGGGACCAGGTACCCCCTCTCTGCACGGGCAAGCCTTGGGGCTACAGAAACACATCTGTGGGCTGGCGCATGACATGGAGAAAAGACCCGAAGCCTGGAGGCTGGGATGAAGGCTTTATCACCTCACACTCTTCCTCTTCTTGGCCAACCTCCATTCCCTTTCTTCTGGTCCTGAGGGCATCTTGCCCAGCTCTCCCCATTGTCCATCTAAGGGAGGGTGTGTGTACTGCTGTCCCCTGCAGGTACTCAAGGTCTCTGAGTATGTGTGCATGTATGTGTTTGTGCATGTGTACATGCTTGAGGCGCCAGTCTTTCGACTCTGTGTCTGTGTGTGACTGTTTGGTATGAGTCTATATTTGTGTGTCTGTTCATTTCTCTCTGCCAGGCAGTCTGCCTGTACCGGTTTGTGTTTCTGATGGGCTCTGCCTGTGTGAATGGGCATGTCTGCAGATCTTTGTATGTGTGTGGCAGAGTCTGTCTGTCTCTCTGAGTGTCTGTATCTGTCCTGTGTATGTCTGTCGGTCTGCCCACCTGTATCCAGTGAAAAGGATGTGTGCGGGGATGTTGTGTGTATATCTCAGAGTGGGTCCCTCCTGATTGGGTCCCCATGAGGTCGCTATTTCTCTGGCCGTGACTCCTTGAGTGTAGGGTCTGTGGGAGTGGGGGCTGGCCATGTGTCCTTCCCTCTCTGGGCTCCCTGTCTGTCTATCTGACATAGATTTTCCCTCTGCCCGGCTATCACCCCACATCTCCCCCTCCCTCTCCTCTTCTCTGCACCCCCTCTCTGGGGACTGTGTTGGGGTCCACATGTCATCCGCTGTGCCTGGCAGCTGGTGAGCCCACTAGCAGGCAGCCAGTCATGCCTTGACTGGCAGTCCAGGCTGGGACCACTCTCCTCATTTGGACCCACTTGTGTGCATCAGTCTGGAGGCCCTGGTGGAGTGGGGGTCTTGCCTGGCTGCTCCACTTCTCCCTCTGAGCCTTCTTGAGATCCCCTTTTTGTTTGTCAGGCCTGCGTCTGTGTGTCTGCCGATGATCCTCACTCTCATCCCTCCTGCTGCCTTTTTTTTTTTTTTTTTGAGATTAGGTCTCGCTATTTTTGCCCGTGGAACTGCAGGCTCTCGTTGCCCGGGATACCACAGACTCAAGCAATCCCCAGCCTCAGCTTCCCAGGTAGCTGGGATGACAGGCGTGCACCACCATACCCAGCTATTTTTTTTGGAACTAGGTCTCGCTACGGGCCCCAGGCTGGACTCGAACCGCGATCACTAGTCCCGGCCACTTCATAGGCTGAAGCTTACAGGCATGAGCCACCGTGCCGGGCCTCCTCCTGCTGCCTTTCTGATGCTTTGCGAGTTTGCCGAGGGAACTTTCAGAGTTTACTCATCAACAAATCCCTCAGTGGGGCAGGGCTTGACAGGGCTGAGCAGGCTAGGGCTGGGGCCTGACAGAGCTCCTCTTTTCATCCTGTTCCCCTGTCCTCACTAGGACCCATGTCCCTCTGGGGCTTCCCACTGCGGAATGAAGCCACTGACCTCCAGCCCCCTCTGCCATTCCCTCTGCTCCAAGGGCTTTGCTCTGGCCTTCCCTTGACTGTGACGTGCTGATCCCACCTCAGTACTTGCTGTTGCCTCTGTCTGGGTTGCTCTTTCCCCAGAGATCTATTTGCTTGCTCACCCCCTTCAAGCCTCTGTCCCAAAGCCCCCCTTCCAAAAGGTCTTCTCTCCACACGGCCCACAGCAGCATCCTCTCTTGCCCTCTTTACCCCTGCCCTGCGGCGTTTGTCTTTAGAGCGTTCATCACTCCCAGCTGTCATCTTACCTACTGATGTGTTGTGCTGATTTCCAGTCTCTCCCATCGCCCTCTCCTCCACTGCTCTGCAGGCCCCAGGAGGGCAGGGGGCATCTCAGTGGTTCTCACGGTGGTTCGCAGTGTGTGTCCCACATAGTCACAGAATGAACAACTGAATGTCTCTGCCCTGCTTGGCCAGAATGCAGGAAAGGAAGGGTCCCACTCGCTTACCAGGTCCGCTGGGAGACAGCCCCCCATTCCCGCTTCACCCTCCTCATCTGCCCTCACCTCTGTGGCTAACTGGACTCCAAATCCTAGATCCTGCCAGAACTGCTCCCCACCCCAAGCACCTGATGCTCACATCTCAACAGCGCCCATTCCAGTGACTTGGACACTTGCTCCTTGCTTGGCCTTTGCTCCCTGCCCCTGAGGTTCAGGCCTCAGCCCTCAGCCCTTGTCTCTCCCCCCCTACCCCCGGCTGTGGGAAATCTCCTCCCCTAGTGTTCTCACCCCGTGGGTCTGAGCTTGCTGGTTCCACTGCCCGAAGTGCCCCTCCTGCCTGTAGATCACCTCCCTGACTTCCCTTTCCTCATGAGACCCTCACCCCAAGGTCTCCCCCACTGTGGTTTCTGGAAGGAAGGGGCTTCCCGAACAGCTGTCGCCCCACAGTGTACTGATGGCGGCCTCTCTTTTGCCCCAACTCTTCCCAGAGCCTCCTGCCCAGATTTCTTTCACCCTGTGCTGGTGGCTTTTGTACTTCTGGCGTCATCACACCTTCCTCTCTGGGGCATTAGGTGGCTTTGTGAAGCTTTTGAGCATCAAGTCCTTTGTTCTGTGTTTATGTGTATGTATGTGTGTGTGTGTGTGAGAGAGAGAGAGAGAGAGAGAGAGAGAGACAGAGAGAGAATCTCTTTCTTGTTTTTTCTGTGTGGCTGTCCCACCTTGCTGCACTCCTTGCTTTCTCTCTGCTCTGGCTCTGGGTTCATTGTCATTCCTTGAGCGTGTGACACACACATGTGCACACACACACACAGAGAATGAGCGCTGAGAGAGCATCACATGAACCCCTGCCTGGCCCCTCTCTGCGGGGTTCTCATTTTTGTGCTCACTCTGTGAGTCCCGGGCATTCATCCCTCTATTCAATCAGCACCCCTTGAGTCTCTCCTGGGGGCTGGGCTGTGTGCGACTCTGCTCCTCCTCCCAGGGAGCCCCTTCTCTTTCTCTCTCTGAGGCATTACTGAGTCTGCTGGGGCTGTGGGAGATGAGGGAGAGGGGGTGGGTTGTGTGCCTCCCACTAGCCCTGCCTCCCTCCTCTCCAAGGCGCCCATCCCTTAGCCTCCCTCCACATGAGACTCTCAGCTCAGCTTCTTTGGGGCTCTGCTCTCTTCTCCCACACTCCCTCTTTGGCCTTCTTTCCCTCTGGATTCCCACTGTCTGTCTGTCTCTGTGCTACCACTTTCTCCTCTTGACCTCCCTTCTGTTTCCGCCTTGAGTTTTCCAGATGTGCCTATGACTGCCTGTCTCCTGCCACGTGTTTCCCTCCCCCCCCCTTTCTCCTTTTCCCGCCCCGACTTTCCCCTTCCTCCAGGCTGCCTGCATGCCTCTCCTTGTGAGAGTCTCTACACCTGGGTCTCCCTCTGCGATGTCTCTTCAGCAGAACAACACTGGCTTCCTGAGGTCTCCTTGCCTCTGCTTCCATTAGGGGTCAGATAGCCTCCAGCCTCTAAACTTAAACCCATCAGCTTTCTATTGTGCAAAAACAAAGCTAACTTCTTGGGTCTTCTAGTCCCTCTTCCCCAGGTCCTGCCTATTCTGCAGATTCCTCTGCTCCTTTCCCCGTCTCTGTCTCTGTCCCAGTCTCTGTCATTCTCTCTTTTTTTTTGAGACTACGTCTTGCTATTTTTGCCCATGGAACCTAGGGCTCTTGTTGCCCAGGGTACCACAGACTCAAGCAATCCCCAGCCTCAGCTTCTCAGGTAGCTGGGATGACAGGCGCACGCCACCATGCCCAGCTGTTTTTTGGGACTAAGTCTCGCTGTGTTGCCCCGAGTGGGACTCGAACCGTGATCCCTAGGCCCGTCTGCTTCATAGACTCAAGCTTACAGGCACGAGCCACCGTGCCCGGCTCTCTGTCATTCTCTTTTTCCATGTCTGCCTTGCTGGATCTTTCTTGCACTCAAGCTTTGCCCT
This sequence comes from Uropsilus gracilis, assembly GCA_004024945.1. Classification (NCBI taxonomy): domain Eukaryota; kingdom Metazoa; phylum Chordata; class Mammalia; order Eulipotyphla; family Talpidae; genus Uropsilus; species Uropsilus gracilis. The sequence goes on from PVHY01012105.1 coordinate 33,746, forward strand.
CAGCCTGGTGCGTCAGTCCCCATACCTCCTTCCTGGCTGTTTGGCAAACTCTTCTTCCTCTTCCAGGGCTCTTCTTGGACATCTGGGCTCTGAGACCCTCTTCTAGGTAACACTTCCCCCACTAGGTCTCTTGGTCAACCTGCCATCCAAGATTGCAGTAGATACAGGGTGAGGTGGGGGACCAGGAAGCCCCAACCTAACCTGAGGAGCCTCCACATTGTAGTTGGTCAACAAACACACCTGCTCCTGAAGGAGTTTGTCTTCCCGGTGTGAATGGAGGTCCGGGGCTGGTGCTGGGGTGAGTCTCCTTCCTCCCACTGCCTCTGTGCTCCCCCAGGGCCCTGTAACCCCAGGGTGTGTGCATGTGAGCGTGCATATTTGAGCACCTCCTCTTCAGAACTTCATCTCTATTCAATCTCATCCATTTTTCTTTCTTTGGCTTTCATAGCACACATTTTCATCCGATTCTAAAAGTGGTGCCTCCAGCATCATGATCAAACACTCAGAAAACATGAGGGAAACAATGCAAGTTCCCCACCGGTCCCATTTCCCAAGAGGAGGAGTCCTGGGGCATCTGCAGGGAGTGGACCCTAGTGGTACTGTATCCCGGGCCAGCCCCAGGCATATGCAGATAGATGCATGTCCATCACACACGTTCGCTGCCCTCCTCTCGGCCTCACTCTGCCATTCACAACCTCTGGCCCCCCACTTTGTGTCTCAGCCTGCCCGTCTATCTGTCTGCATCAGTTCTGCCCTCACCCTTGGGGTTCCCATTCACAAATTCATTCTGAAGATGCCCAGAAAGGAGAGTGCGTGCTTGGGGGGGGGGCATCCTCCTTCCTGTCACTCCTGGGGGTGGATGTTGGGGTAGATGTCCAGAAGGCTCCCTGGACACACAGCTGTCTGTCTGCTTGCCACCTCCCTCTCCCTGTAATCTTCTTGATCATCATCTTGTTCTTCACCCCATTGTGTGCATGTGTGTGCACGTGCATGTGCTCCATTCTGCTCCCTCCTCACTCGCTTCCTCTCTGTGGTTTCCTCACAGCTTGCTCTCACTCTGCCTCCTTGGGTCACTCCAATTCATGAGTTCTTTTACTAATTCAAAAAAAAATAGAGCATAATTTTCCTCCCAACTGTCTGCCAGGAACACAAATTGTGTTATTACCTTTGCAATAAGAAAAAATCCATTAAGTTACAGCGGCAGCCGCCACAAGCACAGTGAGGCTGGCTAGCAGGCACTCTCAGCATCCACACTGAGTCTTGCTCTGCACACATTCGTGTGAGTGTGTCTGTCTCTCCATCCATTTCCTTACTTCCTTGTCTAATTCTTCACTTCTTTGCTGCCCTTTTCCTTCCTTGGAGATTTCGGGACTTTTACTCTGGATAAAGACTGAGTATGAGAGTATGTCTAAGTGTGTAGGTGTGTGAGTATGTGATCATACAACTGTGTGTGAAATGCACACATGCCACACACCTCCCCCAGCTTCTCTGCAGCTGTTGCAGCCTTTGTTACTCTGTATGGATGGCTTCTTTCTTCTAGAAATGACATTTATTGTTTTTCTTTGGTTTTGGAAATGTGTTCACTGCAGAAAAGGTAGAAAAACCAAAAAAAATTAAAAAAAGGTCCCCTGTAATCTCACCTCCAGAGGGAAAAGAACATTTTAGGTGCCTACTTCTGTGGGATCAGTTTTACTCTATTTTCATGTAACTCACTCCTTTCACAGCACTGGGGTCTCCCTCTGGATGCCTGGGGGTGTCTGTGAGCCCCGCTGAATGGGCAGGTGTCTTTGTTTGGGAAAGTTTCTCTCCCTTTCTTCCTCATTCTTTCTGGGGTTTTATCAGGTGTGTGTGTGTGTGTGTGTGTGTGTGTGTGAGAGAGAGAGAGAGAGAAAGAGAGAGAGAGAGAGAGAGAGAGACAGAAATAGAGACAGAGAGAGACTATAAAACAGAAACAAATTTTGGGAAAAACACAGAAGACTCCATGACCCCTTCCCTTTCTTTCTCTGCTGTCACCTTCCTCAAGGTGCAAACAGGACCCTTGTCCTGGGTGCTAGTCTGTCCCTTAGACCCTTTTCCTGGACTCTGTCCCCTTGCCCTCAGATTCCTTAGGAATGCAGAAGAGCTGGGGCTGGAGGAGTGGAGTGTGGGTGGGCTCTGCTCTCACCAGTGAGTGCAGACCAGAAAGCAGACAGTGTTCTGGAAGGTTTCCTTGTACAGCTGGGAGGTGAGGGGGTGTGGAGGAGTTTCACTCTCCTTTCACCCTTGTAGGGGCTGGGGGCTGGGGAGTGGACATGGTTCAGGGGAAGTGGGTGTGGGGCTGTCTGACACCCCGGCTATGTCATGCTGCCTTCCTCAGAGAACTCCTCCCTGGCATCTTGCTGGTGGGCATTCTGCCCTCCTCTGGGGCTTTCCTCTCCGTTTGCCTTTGCTTTTCACTGAAAGACTGCGGCTAAGCCTCTGGGCTGGTGCCTAACGCCTGGTTCACCTCCTATATGATCCTTGGCCAAGTGCTGCTCCCGCTCCCTCAGCGTCCTGGCCTGCAGAATGGGTAGCGAAGTGCTGGGGCTCAGTCGTGATGGGTCAGGTAGAGAGTTTAGCACAGTGCACAGTCTCAGGTGCTGGGTGTTTGTCGGTTCGCCCTGGGATGACCGCCACTCCCCCGTGTCTCCGCTCTATTCTCCTCTGATGGAGTCACAGTTCACCTCACCCTGCAAGTCCTTTTCATCTGCTCGCTCTCCCTCCATCCTTTCCTTGCTGTGGGCTGTGTGTTGGGCCTGGGTGTGCCCACAGGTGCACGTGTGCATGCACACGTACACGTACACATGCTATTGCTTGTGTTTTGCTGAGTCCCAGGCTCTGTCCCAGCTCCCTCCCCTGTCCCTACTTCATGACCCCCACTCTGAGCAGCCATCTGGGGTCACTCCAGGCCCTCACAGACCCCTGTACATCCCCTCTGCTGGGCTCCCAGCACCAATCACATGCGGTCAGCACCTGCAGGGCCCTCTGATTCCTGACTTCTGACACCCACTCTTGACCTGTCACTGCTCCCTGCCTGTTCTGACCCTAGAACATCTCCTGAAGTTCCATCTCTCTTCCCTGTCACCCTGGCCGGGCCTGGACTTTGTCTTGAGCTACAGCCTCTAGCCTGTCATTCCTTTGAGGTCCCAGCACTCAGAGGGAGCCATGCCTCTGAGAAGCTGGGGTGAGGGTGGAGAGCCAGGGAAGGAATGGTCCATCAGGGTGTAGGGTAAACGGATTATCAGCGATTTTACCCTTCTGCTATTAGCCTTTATGACCAGCACCTGTGGTATCGCACCCTTTCCATGATTGTATGCCTGGCCCAGTGGGGTGTACATGTGTGAGTGGGCTCGCCTGGACCTGGGAGGGAGGGGATGAAAGGATGGTGTCACCCTGGGGGAGAACACCAGATGATGAGAGCATGAGGAGACTATGAAGGGAATACAAGAGAGAGCCTGGAGAAAGAGCATGAAGATTCCTGGGGAACTGGGGGTTTGCTGGCCTCTCATCCCCCCCCTGCCCTCCTGCCCAGCCCATGCTTGCACTACACAGGGTCACATGGTCTCTCAAGAATCCCACCTTAATTTTGGAGCCAGGCAGTCTCTCTTCAGCCTCACCCTGGACCTGTTTGCTCATCCCTGAGATGGTGATCACAGTGGCTCTTTCCAAGGCTGTGGAGAGGATAAAAACTGTGGAAGACGGGCCGGGCACGGTGGCTCGTGTCTGTAAGCTTCAGCCTATGAAGCGGCAGGGGCTAGGGATCGCGGTTTGAGTCCCACCTGGGGCCCGTTGCGAGACCTAGTTCCAAAAAAATAGCTGGGCGTGGTGGCGCGCGCCTGTAATCCCAGCTACCTGGGAAGCTGAGGCTGGGGATTACTTGAGTCTGTGGTACCCCGGGCACGAGAGCCTGCGGTTCCACGGGCAAAATTAGCCAGACCTAGTCTCAAAAAAAAAAAAAAAAAAGACTGTGGAAGACTTGCAAGGGGGCCTGGCACATGCTATGTTCCATGGACATTTGCTCCAATGGTATCATGGCTGTACTTGCTGCTCCCTCTCCAAGGGTTTGAGGCTCCTGCCTTCATGGTGGAGCCCTCAACTCTTCTCCTGGAGCATGGTAGATGCCCCCTGGCTGCCATTTGAGTGACTCAGAATGACTTGGAGAGCAGGCCCGACCGAGGCAGGTAGACAGATGGACAGACAGATATAGGAAGGCACAAATTAGCATGCCCATACCAGATATGCAGCAGGATGGACCCATGGATCAGAGGGTCATTGAATTCAGCTCGTGAGACAAGCCAAGAGACAAAGGAGACAAACATTGGGTACCTGGTGGGAGAAAGACCCTCAGCTAGCAGCCCTGGAACCCAATACAGAGGTGGAGGCCTGGCACAGAGCCTGGGGGGCTGTCAGGGTTTGCCTGATGAGTGGACTAACTGTGGAGCATGAGAAAAAGAGGACAGAGATGGGGCAGGGGGAGACAGAGTCAGGGATATAGGTGTGGGTGACAAGGGTGATGGAGGGAGATGGAGAAATGGGCAAGAAAGGAGAGAGAGAGAGAGAGGGAGAGAGAGAGAGAGAAAACAGACATGAAAGAGTAGTGTGGAAGGGGGATAAATGTGTGAGGGGGAAGGGAAGTCAGAACTTCACCAGACCCCCAAAATGGAAGGTCTGTCAGTCAAACGCAAACTAGGACTTATCTTGGGGTAAGAGATGACCCAGACATAGCTGCAAGCTGTCTTGGTCCCAGAGACTTGGGCAGCAGGAGAAATTCTGGGGTACATCCAGTGGGCTGTGGGGAACTAGCAAAGGTTGTAAGGGAAGGAATAAGGGAATGATGCTGTCATAGTGGGGGAATTTAGTAACATGCTCTGGTAGCAGGTGAAGGTAAGGGCTGTGAGGACCTGGGGCCACAGGGAGGAAGGGAGGAGGTAGGTCCTTCCAGATGTAGTTCTGTGGTGTCCAACAGAGCCTCAGGGAACGATTAAGGGGGGAAATCATGGAGGCCAGCGCGTGGTAGCGCCAGAGAGGGGAAGACTTGGCATACAAGTGGCTCTCAGCCACATAGGGTGCCTATATGGAAGGCTTTGATTTTGGTTATCCCTGACCTGAGACTGCAGTCTTCCTTCCCTCACCATCCCTTTCAACTGGCTTCTACCTCTTGCTCCCTCAGTGTGCCCTTCCTGTCACCCCCCAGGTGAGCATCTGGCTTTGAAGCTTTCATGGCTCTCTGGGCACATCCTTGTCACTGCTGCTGACATCTCATCTCTAAGCGATCCATTTCTTCCATGCCCACCTCCTGTACCAGACAGGGAGTGGTGCTTGGGGATGCTAGAGTGATGGCAAGAAGGAATAAGCTCCTTCCTCTGCCTGGTAAACTTGCATGCGTCTGTCAAGGCCCAATTCAAATGACCCTTCCTTGGTGAAGTCTTTGCTATTCCTCATTTAGGAAGTGACTCCCTCCATGCCCTCCCTGGGGTCCCTCATAAATGTGACTTGAAAACAAATCTCAGGGTCATCTCACTGTTCTCTTTTGTATGCCCGCTTTCCCAAAGGTTGCAGTGCTCAAGGGCAGAGTGAGAGAAAATGTAATGACAACAGCCGCTAATTCTCAGGTTGCACTCACTGCGTGTCAGGAACCATCCTAAGTAGCTTAAATGTGTTTTTCATTTAATCCGTATTGTGTGATTATAGACACCAGTATTATGCCTATTTTATAGATAGGGATAAAGCCAAAGCTCAGAGAGGTTAAATAACTTGGCCCAGGTCACACAGCAGGTAAGCAGTGGAGGTGGGATTTGAACCATGCTGTCTGGCTCCAGCGTTCTTCTCCGGGAGATATAAGGTGATATATGTGAGGCATTTTTCTCTCAAGATCTAAAGGCTCTGGAGTATTTCTCTTTTCTTCATCTGCTGTCTTTCCTGAGTCCCCCATCATCTCACTCTGCACCTTCTCCCTGCCCTGAGCTGAGGTTCCCTGCCCCTGTAGTCCACAGGATGAAGACACGAGGCCACACCGGCTGGCTCTCTCCACAGATGCCTCTCATCTTCAACTTGTTTCCACAGCCCCCAAACACGTTCTCCTCCTGTTCTCATTAGTGCCCACCGGGGCTGCGGCCAGATGAGCCCCCTCATCTCTGACTCCTTTCTTCTTGCCCACGGTCCCCACTCCCTGCTGACTTTCTCTCTGGGGGACTCCTGCACAGCCCCGTTTCAGGCCCTCCTGTGACACCCCTTCTTCTTGCTCCGACACCTGTCACCTTCCCAAGTCCTCTCATCTGTAAACGAAGCCACGGACAGCACGTTCCTCATGGGGTGTCGCGAGGATTAGATGAATTTTGAAAAGCCGTTCCGGCAGAGCCAGGCTCGGTTCCATGGCTGTATTAAAGATTAAATGGGCAAAAGCTTTGATTAAAGCTTTTCTGAGCGAGCGAGCGAATGACTCAGTGGATCCTCCTGTTTACCTGCTGCCACCTCCCACCTTCTTGTCTCTGAGGCTGCACTTTTCAGGCATTTGGGTAACGTTGACTGTGCTTTGAACTTTGGATCTCTCTGGCCAGCCTGCAAACCTCTCCCAACTTAGGGGAGGATCCCCTCCACCCCGACCCGAGATTTTCCAACTATAGCTCCACCTGTCTCTTCCCTTCTTAGGAAACTTAGAGGCAAGAGTGACCCCCTCCTGCACCCCACTAGTCCATTTCCTCTTCCCTCTGTCCTCACATCAAGGTCATCACTGTGATCTCTACACTGCCAGATTTAATGAACCTTTAAGTTTTTAGTTTTTGTCCTACTTGAACCCCCAGCAGCATTTTAGCACTGTTCCATTTTCACTGTGCTGACTTCTGACCTCCATCCTCCTCTGTCCTTCCATCACTGGAGAAGAGCTGGAGAGTCCTCTGCAAGTGTCAATGGAATGGTGGTGAGCCCACAGCTCAGTCTTTGGATATTCTCTCTCTCTCTCTCTCTCTCAACATCTGTGAATCTCTCATGTCTTGGAACTTGGGTGAGGTGGTTCCCAGTCTCTGGGTCACCATTATTCACACTTTGTCCATCTCTTTGTTGATTCATCCACAAGAGGTTTATTAAACACCCGCGTCATGCCAGGACCCGGACTAGTTCCCCGTGTACGTGTTTGCTGTGTACGTGCAGGGCTCTCTCTCCATCATCTGTCTCTCTTGTCCTGCATCTGCTTCACACCTTGCTTCATACCAGCATGTGGACTGGGCCTCATGCCCTCTTTCTGTACATGTTCTTCCTGCCCTCGGTACTGACAGCCCTGAAGGCCAGGGTTCCTTCTGCTCATTCTCTGAAAACTCGAAACCAATCCCTAGCTGGCTTTGACATCTCAAACCCAGCACATGACAAGTTCACCACTCCATCACACCCCCAGTGTGCTTCCCCCATCACTGTTTTCATTAGTACCAAGTTGCATTTCCTGCCCTACCTGGGTCCACAGCCAGGACCCAAGTCAGCTCTGAGTCCTCACTCTCCTGCAGTCTACAGTTCTTCTTGTATACTCTTCTTCCAAAAGCTGCTAAACGGCCATGCCCATTATCTTATTAGGCCCTAGCTGAACTCTGGCCTTTAATATTGGAACCTATACCACTCTATCCATTCATCCATCCTTCCATCCATCCATCTACTCATCCATCCATCTATCCATCCATCCATCCATCCATCCATCCATCCATCCATCCATCCATCCATCCATCCACTTATCCATCCACCCACCCACCCACCCATCCATCATCCATCCATCCATCCATCCATCCATCCATCCATCCATCCATCCATCCATCCATCCATCCATCCTTCTATCTATCATCCAGTCAACTTACACTGATCACAATGAACTCTGTGTTTGGGACTAGAGTGGAGAGATAGATGTCTATAGGTATCTTTTTCTTCCTTATTCTTTATTAGTCTCATTCACTTTCTGTCACCTCTCTATTTTGTTTAAATAAAAACTACGTTTTCATCTCATCAGTGTTACATTATCTTAAAATATTAAAATGTTTTATATGAAACTGTTGTCTTTCACTATCTCCCTCATCCTATAGTCTGGTCCCCAATTCCTTTATCAAGAGTTATCAGATTAGTGGGAGAAATTCATAATAATACACACATCCTCCTCTATGTAAAAAGCCACTAAAATCATACTGAATGGTGAAAGACTTTTTAAGATTGGGAACAAGTAAGTACATTCACTTTCACCACTCCTATTCAGCAACATACCAGAAGTCCTAGCCAGTGCAATAAGGCAAGAAAGAGATGTAAAAAAATATACAGACTGGAAAAGAAAAAATAAAAACTATCTCTATTAGCAGACAACATTACTATCTACATAGAAACTTCTAAAGAATCTCTATAAAAAGGTCATAGGACTATTAGGTGAATTTAGCAAGGTTACAGTCTACAAAGGCAATATGTAAAAACCAACCGACAATTGGAAAAGGAAGCATATTGTATATTCCTCTAGAAAATGAAAAACAGAGCTTCGTAGTCCGGAATTGAGAGTATCATTTCTCTTTTTGGAAGAAATCACCTCATACTGGGTATAGTATTCTCCAGTGGGCTTTTACACACAGCAGTTCTCTGAGGGTTCCCTTTCCCTACTAGAACATAGACTTGCAGTCAATTCTTTTCCTCTGCTGTCCAGGATTCCAGAAAGGGGCTGAAGAGGATTTAGTCCTTTCTGCAGTGATGGACATTTGGTTGTTCCTATTTTCTCGCCCTTACAGATAAGAATGTACTGAACATTTGTCTTCAGCTCCTCTTTTCTGGGTTCTCAGGGAGCATTGCAAATCCTTTCTGTGCATCTTTTTCAGGTCTCCAACTACTCTGTCTCTCCCCTTTCCTTTCTCATTCTCTCAGTTTATTCTTTTTCCTGGTTCTATTTGGACTTTGTCCTGAACCTCCTTTGGGAAATTGTTGATATAACCAAATTAGGGTAATTTGAGGTTTCCGCTCCCTGGGACCTTTCTCAGCTTTTGTTCTCACCTTCAGGACTATCCCATCCTCTCATTCATTCACCATGCTCTGAACCACCTTGCACCCCACAAGGACACAGTGGGCTGTTTCCAGAGCAAGGCTCCAGCTCAGTGTGTGTCTCTGTATGGGCCTATGTCTCCATGCGACGGCCTGTCGGTGTCCCTGAAGGTCCCACCTCCGTCGCTTTTATTTTTTAGCTTTTTAATTCACACATCATCTTGCTTCTGTCTTGATCTCTCTTGCTCAGCTGGGCTCTTTCTCACTCTCCTGAGAAGTGTTACTCAATTTTGCTCTTAGCTTGTCATCATTCCCGTGTGAGTGTGTGTGCAGTGCATGCGCACATCCAGCTCATCCTCTCAGCTCCATCTCTCTTTTTCTGAAGCCTTTAAAGTTTATTTACTGTCTTCCTAGGTGTACACCGGTTTGGGAAATGCTTCTTTGTCTGAAGCAGGGACACTGTTGGGTTCTACTCTCTGCTTTATTCCCATAGACTCTTTACCCATTAGCCTGCTCACTTGTTACAATACATTTGTCCAATTCTGACAAGGTTCTGGCAGTCTGTCCTAACCCTCTGTCTTCCCTGAGTCCTCTGCTCCACGCATCTTCATGTCCTGAGCCCTTAGTTCCCATCCTTCATCTCCCCTTCTTCTGTCTTTCACTGGTTCCCTGGACAACTTCAGAGAGTCCTCTGTGTGGTCATCCCAGGTGCTCCCGCAGCTCAGGCCCTGCACATTCTTCCTCCCTCCTGTCACTGACTCTGGACCCGACCCTTAAATTCACACACTATCTCCTCAGCTGCCAAACCTGTTTCTCCCCCAGCTCTCATTAGCGCTCAGCATCGCCACCATCTGTGACTTAATAGGTAGGAGCCCAAATCCTTTCTGACTCCATTCACTCCCTCCACCCACCCTTCCTTTGCCCCCTTCCCTGTCTAGTCTCCCTCAAGAGGGGCTATTACATCCCCTTTTATCCCCTGCCAAGGTTCATTCATAACTTTTTGATGCCTGGACCATCCAACCATCCATCCGTCCATCCATCCACCTACCCACCCACCCATCCATCCATCCATCCACCCATTCACCCGGCTACCCACCCACCCTTTCATCCACCCATTCACCCATCCATCCATCCACCCATCCATCCATCCATCCATCCATCCATCCATCCATCCATCCATCCATCCATCCACCCACCCATCCATCCACCTATTCTCCCATCCATCCATCCACCCATCCACCCACCCATCCATCCATCCATCCACCCACCCATCCATCCACCTACCCATCCAAACACCCACACATCCATCCAAACACCCACACATCCATACACACATCCATCCAGTGAATGTGCACGGAGCTTCTCCCATGTTCCTGGTGAATGGCAGGGAATCTTCTGATGGATACATGCTCACATGTGAGCTCTTGGCCTGCCCTCAGCAGTTTGTCTGTCTTGCTGCCCTGCTTTTTTTCAACTTTCCTTTTGATGTATAAGCCCCTTCTCTTTGTCTTGCTCATCTCTGTTCTTTCTCTCTCAGAGGGGAATTATCGAATTTGCTCTGAGCCTGTGTGTCATTCCTGCTGTGCATATGTGTGGAGTGTGTGTGTGCATGTGTGTGTGTGCTTGGGCTGGCTGCCCTTCCCCCACAGCTCTCTTTTCTCTGGGAGCTCATGGACTTTTTGTTTTAAAGCCCTGAAATTCTCTTTGATTGCCCTGATCCTGGCTCCCACTTTTTCCCTGCAGGAAATTTCATTTATCAGAAGGCTTACTGGCAAAGTGGTCACGCAGGAGTCTCTTGCTGGGTCTGTTATCTAATTTTATTCTTATTCCCTGAGTTACACCATCCTTCCATCCATCCGTCTACCCTTTACCCACAAACATGCAGCAACTATCAGCTTCAGGCTCTGCAACCTCTCTTTGCTTTGTCTTACTACATGTGAACACGAGTGTGAGACGTGACTAGAGTTGGTTCCCACTCCCTGTGACTCTCCCGAGTGATCACTTTCCTCTTCTGCCCATCCACAAATTGCCATATTGTCCAGTGCCAGGGTTCATCCGATTGTCCTGTCTGTCCTCTCCTTCCTCACCTCTGTTCTGTGTTCACACCCCAGGCCCCCGAGGCCCTGGTCCGGCTTCTCTGCACCCACCACGCACATTTTGTGAATGTGCTCATTTCTACCTTTGTGCTCTTGCTGCCCAGACCCCTTTCACTCCCCCCAAGCCATAGACTTGAGCTGAGTGAGCCCTCACACAGCCTCATGGTCTGGTTGCACTGTACTAGAAGTCTTCCTGACCCCATTCTCATTAGTGCTGGATGTCACTGCCACTCAGGGAGCTGTAGCCAGGTGCCCCAAGTCATCTCTGACTGTGCTTGCTCCTGCCTCCACAGCCCATCTGCTCCGCTTCCCGCCAAGTCTCCCTCCAATGCATAGGCAAGGACTGCCTCTGCCTTCCACGAGTGTTTGCTTTAGCTCAGACATGAGAATCTCGTTTCGCCATACCTACCTACCTACTTGTATGTCTGCTGACCCATCTATCTAACCATCTGCCTGTCCATCCACTCGTATATCCATCTGCCGTCATCCATCCACCCACCATTCCACCCTTTAACCTAGCTGAGGATTATATGGGTTCTTTCTGAGGATCCAGACCTCAGAGCCCAGGTGTGTTCTACAGAAGTTCAGAGTCCAGGATAGAGACAGGGACATCAGCCCATCTGGGAAGAAAGTGAATTTTAGTTATTCTTTTTTTTTTTATATAATCAAATAGTTTATATATATATACATTTCATAGCTTTCTAATACCGGGATTCACCCCCCCACCCTCCCTGACCATTCCCCCTCTGTCCCGCCCCCCCACCCCGAGTTGTAACCATTTGGTGTCTGTCTTTATCTTTTTAACTTGTTTCTGCTAATGTGATTTCTTTTAGGTGTGTC
>PVHY01012106.1:0-45604 GCA_004024945.1 Uropsilus gracilis
CTTCCCTTCCTTCCTTCCTTCCTTCCTTCCTTCTTTCCTTCCTTCCTTCCTTCCTTCCTTCCTTCCTTCCTTCCTTCCTTCCTTCCCTCTTTCCTTCCTCCCTCCTTCCCTCTTTCCTTCTCTCCCTCTCTTTCTCCCTTGTTTTTCCATTTTTATGCTTTAAAGTCATTCTGGCTACAGTGTGAAGGGGGCAGGATAAAAAGCGAAGGACCATGGTAAAGTCATTGCAATAGATCACTTGAGCCCTGAGAGCTGCCTTTGACTCAGGAGGAATTGTCTCTATTCTTTTCACCTGTCTGGATCTTATTAGAAATACTTTCTTCTCTATGATCCATGTGCTTTTTAATATTCAGCCTTTTATAAGATTGCCTGCCTCTATGTTGTACATCTCTGACATGATTATAGATTCCTTGTTAACCTTTGTATTTAATGTTGAAGTCAGTACAGGGCCTTGCACAGGTCAGGCACTTAGTCAACTTTTATTTTAATGAGAACCAGTTATTAGAAATTCTGATATAAAAAATGAATTTCATGGCATGTCTATAGGAACTGTCTATACTTTGCAGTTTTTGCCTGAGAGATCTTTATTCATGTATTGTCTATAACATCTTATATTTTCTGCCATATATTATGGCTATGTGCATAATTACTGTATATCCCCTATTAGATCATGAGCTCTTTGATATCAAATCACTGCATATTTTGAAAATCTTACCATACCTCAGTGAACTTAGAGGGTATTCTCTCTCTCTCTCTCTCTCTCTCTATATATATATATATATATGTTTATTGAATACATATTGAATTCATTGAATACATATATTCAATTGAAAACATAAATACATATATTCAATTGAAAACATATATATATGTTTATTGAATAAGTTAGATCTAAGAAAATATTTTTAAGTAAATCAGTTGTAATTGAGATAGCACACTGCTCTCTTAATGATTAGAGTATAAGCGCATTCATGTAGCCAGAATATCTACTTGGCTTTCTAATAAACTCTCAGTTAACCCCCTGGTTATGACTAAAGAATGGGCAATACAATGAGCTCTCGAAGCTTGACTATTGTTATTTTTCTTACATGTACACAGTTTGCTTTATTGATTCTTCCTCAGTTGTGTTAGTGATAGTCAATTGAAGTAAGAGTAGCTTGTTTAATTTTAGACTTGCTCATTGAAATAAGGTTCAGGAGATATATTGAAGGCCTATGGTATTGCAGGGGACAGAAAGGAAATGAATACTGACCTATGGGAAAATATGGGAACAGAGATTCAGTTTTCATACATGATTGTGAACCCAAGTTGAATGAGTCTACCCCAGCAGGACTGATCTGCCATTCTTGACTGTGGTCCTTCATTTTTCTTTACGCATTGACATGATAGATCATGAGAAAAGAAGTGAGTGGATGATAAGAATAAATATAACATTTGCTGAATGCCTAGACAGGACTAGGGTTATTTTGAACATTTGTTTCTTTTAACATGTAATCCCATTTAATCCTCACAAAAACCTTATGACAGAGGTTGCTATTATCACCCTCATCTTACAAATGAGGAAGCAGAGGGTAACTAATTAATGTAACTTGCCCAAGGTCAAGGGAAATTGAAATGGAATTTTAAGAGATCCGATTGACAAAAAGTTTTACTCATGTAAAAATGGAAAAAGAAATAAATTATAAATTCCAGAAGAATACCTGAAAATTTATTTCCTTCTCCTTGATCTCTTCCCTGAATGAAGTCAGTCAGTAAGCACTGAAGTTATGCCAGAGTTTTAGTAAAATGAGGAAATTATTCAGGTAGCAGTATTGCTGTTCTACTCTATAAATTACAAAAATCCCTTCTGACATAGCCTGTTTAAAACATGTTGACTTACCCTTCTTACAAAATGTTTATAGGTATGATTTGCTACAGAGAACAATATTAAGGACTCCAAGCACTGTTGTGCACTATTATAGCAGCTAACTATAAACTGGTTACTAAGGGTATGCAAATTAGAACCTTTGAGGGTACAATTGCCACAAAATAAAAAAGAAGATAAATCACAAGAAAGTAAGAAGAAATATTTAAATAGAAAATTTGACAGGAAACAGGACATTATACGGCAGCCTAAGAAAATGTATCCGGGGGTAGAGAAAAATTTATTATAGCTGAACTTGGCCAAATGCAAGAATGCTGTTGTCTTTAAAAAAAAAAGTGAAAGAATTTACTCGAATAAAAATGAAGGAAGACAAATACACATACAGAAAAAGACATATATCTCTGTCATGTTGGCATTCCTGTTCTGCAAAAGCTGTATAGCCATAGATTTAACAAGCTAAGGTGAATAGGGGCCTAAATTCATAACATACTCTAAATTTACAGTAAAATAGCTTTCTAAAAGTTCAGTATCCTTTGGAGACATAAACCAAAAAAATCTGAGAGGAAAACTGCACACATCTCAGCATGAGTAAGAAGACACAATTCATTGATTAAAAGTATAACCATAGGATCAAGTGAATGAAATACATGTAATTGTTTGAAATGTACAGCATTTAAAAATTGATCTGTCAGCTGAGGATTCAGACAGAGTGGAAATATTTCTTTAAATTGTCACTGATAAATATTACCAGCACAATTTAAAGTTTTAGGAAATTGAGTTGCAGATAGGTTGAAAAAGAGAGGGAGAAAATTTTTCCTTAAATCCTAAAATTGATATATGATACCACCTGATTGACATTTGGGTATAATTCTTTATACCATAGAACAGTTTTCCTTAATAAATGATCAAATGAATCGATTATGTACCAGCGTGTTGAAGTCTATGTTACTGACAGAGCTTGGACCCTTGTAGAAATGCAAGGTCTCAACTTAGCAATGTAAAAGAGCTTTTTCTGTTATCACTAATAATAGATTCTAGTTGACATTGGGTTGAGAAGATAAAACAGAAAATTGATAGCAAGTGTACTTTAATGACATGATCACTTTGGGGAGCAAACTCATAATTTTTCAATTGTTATTGAAATTGTTATTGAAAAAATCCCCCAAACCTTAGCATCCAGCTCATACATGACTTAACAAGATTGCTAAGAAGTACTTGAAGTTGAAAGAAATATACCCTGCTTCCTCTTTTCACTTCCATATTGTGTGTGTGTGTGTGTGTGTGTGTGTGTGTGTGTCTATGTGTTGAATGGGGTAGAAAGGGAGCAGTGAAGGAGAAGTTCTGCCTCTAAGAGTACCTGTTGGAAAGTGGTGGTGAATTTGTGACCCTTTTTATCTGAACACTTTTTTGTCTTCATCTAACCGTGATTCTGCAGATGACTTCCAAAAACTGATATCCTCCTTTAGCAATTATTCTCTTAGTGCTTCACGTAGGAATTCCCCATGTTCAATTTCTTGGCTAATATTCTACTGAGTCAATCCTCCTCAACTCCACTGAGAGCAAACTATGCTTCATTTCTGTGGTGCTGAGGTCCCTTCATTTAATTGAAATTCTTCTTGAAGAATAGTCTAAAGAGAGATATACCCTTGGCAACCATACATGGTGCTCTTAAACACAGAATTTCACTGCTTTGAGTACTGGAGATGCCTTCCCACTAGATAAGTGAGGGAAATATTTGATGACTTTTGTTATTGTTACAAAATAACATATTCATATAAGCATGGTGGTTTTTAAAAGTTTTTACTGAGCTCAGAAAACTCTACTGATGAAAATTACATATTATAAACATGGCTTGATTTCTTAAGAAGTTTCCTAAAGAAATATTTTGTTTATAATTTGTGCCTTTATCTCTTTAATTTATCTACTTAGTCTTTGGACATTTTTCTTCCTTTTACCTACCCTTTATAATTTAGTGGGTACTTTTGGAGATAGGAAGCAAAGCTTATACATTCCCTATGATGAAACACTGTTCGTAAAAGTCTTTGTTCTTTGTTCTCTTGGGATTTGAGGTTTAAATGCAAAGGTCCAGTGATTTTCATACAGTTATTTTAAGTTTCCCTCTAAAGAGTGGATATTGGAGAAAATAAAACACAGTTAAACAGAAGTCAGATGGATGTATCAGTTCTTACTTTTTATGCTTTATCACTCTGTTGTCTTAGGATCTCTGACAAGCTCATGGTACATTGTGACTGAAAAAATGTGTTGCTCTTCACGTAATTTGCGACTCAAATTTAGTTCTGACCACCTTTCAGAAAAAAAATTTTGAACTCACTGGTGTTCAGAATTTATCAAAAGCTTACTTAAGTTTATACCATAGAGCTGGGATAGGGTGGGATTACCTGAGCTATATAGGTTCTTATCTTTTTCTAGATGCTCTAAAATCTATATGACATGAAAACAGATAGCATGACAGCTGGGTGTACATTTATTCTACCACTTCACTTTTATAAACAAAATAGTTGTTGGTATCTCAATCACAACATTTAATTATATTGAATAATGAGTGATGATGTAGGAAAATGTGTTTTAGAATTCTTAGAAGGTGTTATAGAAAACTTTGTCCTCTCCACAATGACCCATATGAGACCCTACTCTGTGATCTGAAAATGTGTCATCTCAATAATTATATGTGATAAAACAGCCTTCACATGCACCATGATATTCTCCTCACAAGTACTTTAGAAATCTCACAGGATGCCTCCTTCTCCTCTTAATACATGCTGCTTTTTGTCCACCATATGAACGAGGCTGCCTTGGGTCAAATTTCTCAGAAACTGACTCCCTGAGAATGATGAGAAAGCAAGTGATTTTTGTTAAGGTATTTGCAAGGAGAAATCTGTGAGGAAGTAGGAGATGCAGCACAGGGAAAAGGAAGAAGTCAATCAAAGAGATAATTTTAGGGAAAGTGGAAAGGACCATTTAAATTTATTCCTACAGGAAATTCCTCTGTAATATAAATTAAACCCTAGAGCTTTTCTTATTGACGTAAGGGAGCTCACTCTTGATATTACTGGACCAGTCATGGGTAGCTAACATTGCCATCTGTAACATATGCCCCCAGACATTTCTAGCTCCACCAAGTGACTTTACTAACTGAAGGACAAGCCTCTGAAGAGTTAGGGGTGCTAGTCATTAAAAGGAAAAACACAAAGAGACTTGGGTTAGAGTACAGGAATGGTAAAATGGATCCCAAAGATTCAAGGCAGAACACCATAGCATCTGTTAACCATGGCAGTAATTGGAACAGGTCACCCATCTTCCTTTAGGAGCATCAGGGCAGATTTCATCCTGGATTCCATTGTCCCTCCCAGGCCATTTCTGGAACTCTTCTCATCAGCATATTTTCTCCTCAGCATATTTCTATACCTCTCATACAATTCAAATGTCTTCTTCCCTATCACTCCTTGACTTTCCATTGTATCTCTGGCACTTAGCGGAACTTGTATTCCCAAGCTCATCATAAAACATTCCCTTTATTGTATTCCTCTAATCTTCAGTTATTCTTCATAAGGAAAACTTCACTCCTGTGGGTTCCAGTTTTCAGGAAGTATTTTCAGTGTTGTCTATTATTCAGAACTAGAGGTAGATAGGCTTCTTCTTGTTCCTATTGGCTAATTTTCACCATGTCTTTCCTCCATTCCCGGAAAACCATTGATTCTTTAAATGGTGTGCCATTAGACTTGGTCACCTTCACTTCTACCTTACTTGATCTCCCAATCATTTTATTCTGTGGTTCTCAAATTGGAGATTTTAGAGATATTGAAACCTAGACCTCACTCAGAGATTCTGTGGAGGTCAGCCTGGTATTAGTGCTTTATACACAAGTTCCTCAGGTGATTTAAAGGAGCAACAAAATGCCAGAACTACTGTCCTAATTTTTACTTCTCCTTCATTGGAGATTTTTAATATCTCACTCTCTACCAATAAATTGTCACTGTTCCCATTGATTTCAATGTCCATATTTCTTAGTTATTTTCAAGACCCAATTCCTTCCCCATAACAAATATTTATGTTTTGTAGCATATATTGTTATGCTCCTTTTACTATCATGAAATGAATTTCATAGATAATGCCATCTACTAATGTCCACTATATTAGAAAGTCAATGTAATTACTGAACTGTAATATGAAAAAGAATAATGTATGGATGATATTTATTTTAATATATACGACTGCTCAAGCACAGCTGTAGTAGGAGACATAAGCAAATAATAATCTGACTGCAATAAATATAGAATTACAGACTAAAATGTCTATGTTATAATAAAGAATTAAATACCATGCTGTTAGTAACATATTTTTTCTGAAATGATAAATTACTTGGATAAACTTCCAAATAAATTCATACAACTTTTGATTTGTATGGCATTTGCATTTACTGAAAACATGAGCTGCATGTTAAAACTGTACTATGCAAAAAATATTTTATATTAAAATAACTCTAAACTCAGATCAAACTAATTTCCCTGCCCACTTATGTGAGTATCCAATCAGGGATTACAAAATCTTCTGGACATGAAACATTTTGTTGATAATTGTGATCATTCAGAATATAGGAGGATGTCAAATATCCAAAATTCCTGCCTACTTAGTCCCACTGGGATCCTCGCAATTATTAGAGCTGAAAACACAGTTTCTAAAATGCAGTTACAAAATGGGTTACAAAATATAAAAATAAAATAAATAAAATAAATAAATAAAAATCACTGACTCTGACAATTCATAGCCTCACTTGCCTCTCAGCTCCTGAATTTCCTCACTTTACTTCACTGGCCATTCCTTCATTAAACTGTCTTGTTCTCCCTGAACTGTGCATTAGCGACAGGTTTGACATGGGAGACTGCTTTTAGGGAAGGACATGCAGGTTAGTGAGAGCAGTCACAGGTTTAAGGGTTGTGAGGTACCTGGGAATTAGCATCAGCAGGAAGCTGTGCCACCCTCAAGCTTGTGGGTGCAATGGTAGAGAGTGCTGCAATTGAAACTTTGAGAAAGATGTTAGATCCATAATAAAGGGCTTCTGCATAGGAATTGTAACTACCATTTTTTGGTGTAGGTGAGAGGAACAAAAATAAATATTCTTGTGTTTTTTCCCTACCTTCTAACCTGCTGGTGCCTCCCACCTGCTAAGTCCTACTATGATAAAGGGAATCTGGGTGGATATCTGTAGGATCAGCCTCTTTTCTTGGGATACAGAGCGGGGAGAAAAAAATTAAGGAAAAATACATTGAGAATTCAGGAGGCATAGCTTATGCAAGTACCTGGGATTTTTTGGTTTAAGCCCTCAGAGTCCTGAATCCTGGGAAACTCCTCATTTCTGAGCAAACTTAAATGACTGGTACCACCTTAGAGGGCATAGTATGCAAAGAGAAAAATTACTCATCTACTAGACTGCTGGAATTCCTCCAGGACTGATCTTTAGACATGGTCTATACTCTGTCTATACTTTTTATCTAGGGATCTTACAAACATGCATGGCACATTTGTGACTTTAGCCCTAACGTCTTCCGTCTTCAAACCTGTTTGTAACTTCTTTAGGTGCCTTTTGGGTATATCAAATAGATGTTTTCACTTTTCCCACAGTTTGCTCCTTTCCCAGGCATCTTCCTCTCAATAGACCCACTTCTCATTTGCTTAAGATAAAAATGTAGGACTCTTCTGAAATGACTCTCTCTTCCTTGCAGTACCCATCTAACCCATGTGCAAGCCCCCTTCACTATACATTAAAAATCCAACTGCTTCTCACCACATTCACTGTTGTCACTTTTGTCTGTCATTACATTCTTCAGTTGGAATAAATTTCTAGTTCATCTCCTTGCTTTATCTTGTGGGTCCACAAGTCAACTCTCCATATGAAAACCAGAGGCATCCTTCCAGGATATGTTGGCCTCAAGCAAAAGCAATCAGTTATTTCAGGGAAAAAAATGGGTTTATTTGAAAACAAGCAAAGCAGAGGTGAATACATTTAATCGCTTGTACACTTCCCCAACCTAAGACTTACAAATTCTGGTATAATCTCTGGGGAGACCCCATCCTCAATTCTGCATAAGGGGAAGATAATATTACTTCCTGTAGGAAATGCAAGCCTTGGGTCCTGTAATTTACTGTATTACACATGTGCGAATACTCTCATTTTAGCCTCCTGATCTTATTTAAATGAGGTTTTTATATATTAATATTTACATATATAAATAAGATAGTAATTTCTTGCTTAAAATCTTCAATAGCTTCCTGTCAGAATAAAATCAATTTTATTCTTGTCACTGCTCAAATGTCACCTCTTTAAAATGTCTTTATTGGCCACTTGATCAAAAATAACTGCAATTTATATTTTAGTCACTCTCTTCCATACCTGAAATCACCCCTTTGATATTTTGTTACCTGATATTGTAGTATATATATTTGTATGTTATCTGTCACCACAACAAGCATGCAATCTCCAAGAACCAGAAATTTTGTCCATCTGGTTCACCACTGAACTGGTAGCTTATCAAACTGTGCTTTTTCTTCCACAAAGTAGTTACTCAATTAATATTTGTTGGATAAATGAAGCATTAATTTTAAATTATAAGAAAAACTTGTGAAACATTGCATTTTCTACTTTCTATAAGATGGCATAAAATATGCACAGATGAATGTTTGACTTCTCTTTAACAAAGATGGAGAACTTTGAAACAGGGTTTTATGTATCCATTTACTCTTGGGTTATCTTGTCCAATCTCTCATCATTTTACATTTTATCTGATTTCCATTTTTTAAAAATCTAAATTTATCTTATATATTTTTATAAATTACCTTAATTCCTTTCTAGAATAAACTATACCACAAATTAATTATAAGCTATTAAGATTATTATGAATTATCACAAGGTAATATATGTAAACTTTGTAATAGAATACATCAGCAAACTATTGATTCCAGTAGTCCCTTTTCCAATCAATTCACTTTTAATCCAATTACAGGATTAATGTTCCTAAAACAATCATACATCTGTTATTCTGCCTTTACCAACTTGTGTTTGAAAGCCCCTTTCTCTCCTTTTATTCTTACAATTCATCTAGGCATCCAATCTACTTTTGAGACTATGCATTAAAGTCTAATTTTATTTGTGTTATTTTTCACATTAGATCGAACTATTCAGGTTTTGTATCTGCACAAGTGAACAACACTCTGTCTTAGTTCTGGAGTTAGTATCATGGTGAGGTGGCATGCAGCAGAACCACTCCCTTTTAAATGATTTCCAGAATATCACAAACCTAAACCCCAGGGAGGGGTAAATGAAACTGTGGAGGCGAGATCATAGATATATGTGGAGAAATCTTTACTGTCTAGTTTCTAGATGACCAAGGTGAACTCCCACACAGCTCTTCCTTGATAAGCCAGTAGGTATGCCAATGTGTTTTTAAAAAAAAGTTGGCCCATCTCTGATAATAACAAAAAGAAAATGAGCATGCTTGTATGAAACTTTAAAGCATTTATATTAATTCCACATACATAAAATTATTTTATTTTTAGACATAGTTTTGAGGAAGTCAGAGTAGATACTGTTAATTTTCATTTTAGATCTAAAAACAGGCATTTAAAGATGTTAATTAATCTGCCCCACATCTGTTAAAGAGGAGTTAAATCCTAGATTTCTGGTGTTTGCTTCTTTACTCTTCCATAATATCTCTGTGTTCTTCCCCTAAAATCTGCTTTGTTCTGATCTGCTATTGCTTGTTCTAGATCCATCTATAAATTCTCAGATTCTTAATAATTCATTCATACTGGATCTTTAAAACACAGAGCAGTCAATTTGTTAGATGTTTTTATGAGAGTCTCTGCCCCTTGAAAATTTCTGTAATCTTTAAGATTTAAGCACCATGTTCACGGCTGCAAAACTTTTTATAATTTCTGAAAATTCTCAGCACAGAATTTTGCTTCAGTTGTTCCACTTATCATGTGCATAGAAAATTCCATGCCTCGCTCCCCGCCCCCCACTCTCTAAGTTCACTAGCAGCCAGCATTTTGAGAATTTTTATGAGTTGCATAGGTTTTCAGGCATGCATAGGGTCTCTCTACTGAAATCACATCACATGCTACATAGCCTTTCCTCTTACTTTACAACTCCATTTTCTCCTAATTTTCATCTCTCCTTTTCCTTCCCTTTCGCCCCTTTTCCCATCCCCACTTTCATAAGCAAACAGTTTATCTTCTTCCAAGAACAGATTTACCCATATTTCTTATCTCTACTGCAAGCAAGATTAAGAGTTCTTACACCAGCTACATTTAATCTTCTCGTTATATAGTCTCAAAGCTGGTCACATTCATTTACTCTAAGAAGCAAATTTGATAATACATACAGTTTAAGGGAACTGAAAAAACTAGAGGTGCTGCAAGAAGACAATCACTCCAAAATATTATTTGAAGGCTACAGAATTGTCAGAATATTTACTAATTTAAGATATATTAATCTGTTTCATTAGAGTCCTCTAGTTTTCCAGAAAGCATCACATTTGCTATAAAACTATTCTGTTAAATATCTTTAAAATTCGTAGATCCCCTTGAGCCCATTCTCTTTGTACAATACCATGGACACTGAGGCATAGTGAAGTGGTTTGTCCAAGGCCACAAAGTTTATTGAACATGGAGCTTAGACTGGTGTTGTAGTCTATGGTATACCTGTTACAGAGCAGTCATTGACACATCAGGCATAATCACTTGGTAGGCTCTGAGCTGAACAGAAAAAAATATTTAATTCCTCACTGATAATGTATTCTGCTGAAATAATTCTTATACAATTTGAGAAATTTTTAATTTTGTTGCCAACAAAGATCAAGAGTTCTCCATCAGCTATTTCTTCAGAGAGAACCGAATTTCTGGTTTTGTATTTGATAGTCAAAGAATGACAAATACTCCCAAAATGATGGGCCAGGGAATCAGTCATGTGCTAGAAGAAGTTAGTAGCTATAATAAGGTGGACTGTGTGGAACAAAAAAGAAACTGAAGTGTGAGAAAATATTAGCATAAATATCTCACCAAAACAACCTGTGATCTCACTTTCTCTTTTCTGTTGCATAAACACTATTAATATTGCTGTAAAATTATAACCATGTTGCAGTCAAACCATGGTACTGTTTCTTAGCTATGTCAATTGTTTTTCAAGAAGTGCTGAGGAAACTGCCTGAGACTGTTTTCCAAACTTACTGGATCATATTATTCAAATGGATGATTCTTATGATCTATTAGCTCTTGGAATAAGTAGTCTAATGCTATCTCTTGGCTTGTTTATGGCCTAAGAATCATCTCTGTGAGGGGAAATGCAAGGACATCTTAAAAATGCATGTCCTGAAACTTGTCCCTAGAGACTGTAATTCAGAAAAGCATGGATTGTGGTTTGAAATTCACACTTTCATAAATGCTAGCCCACAGGCTATACCAAATTAAATGTTAATATGTTTGCTTTGGATTTAAATGTACATTTATAAATAAAACTTTCCTCCACATACTCACAATAAATCACTTCTCTTTATCTGTCTTACTCTCCAACCACTTTGAAAACATTAAATTTTATTTTCTATCTTCATCAAAGTTGTTTTGCCTTCATTAGATGTTGTTTAAATTATAATAATAACATGAACTTCTTGCTAACAATTAAATACTACAAGGATATATGGAGGAAAGTTTATTGTAAACCAACAGTACACTCTACTGGTTGTATACACCCCTTCATCACCAAGTCTCTGGGGTCTGGATTAACATTTTGGTATTAGCATTCTATACCTTTTGCTTTGTTTACAGACCTACTTTCCATCTAAATCTTGAGTACATTAATTTCCTTATTTCATGCCATGAAATTCTTCTATAGGCTTTACAAAGTCTATCCAGGTGTTTGGACATGTGTAGCCAGGCTTTATAAAGTCTAACCAGCCCTTGGACATGTGTTCTTTTGCTTTAATTCTTTTTTAGTGAGTCTTTTTGCTGCCAGATTCTCTTTGCACGTATATAATCAAACTACATTGATCTGCATAGTCTTTAGTTATATTATAAAATCTTTTAGTTACTATTTTCTTTGACAACGAAAAAGCTTTTTTTTTGATTACATAGTCTTTAAAAATGTATGAATAATGTACTAGGTGAAAATTCTATCCTCACGAACACTGAGTATTCCCAGGGTTTTTTCTTTCTCTGTCCTTACACATTACCAATGAGATCTGGGGTTATACTTTAACATGGCCCATATTCTTACTCTTGGTTCTTTTGCATTGTTAGGAAATATGGCCTCTTTAATGGTTCTGGGGAGAATTGATAAGTGCTAGAAGCATGAAAGGCGGAGCCAATTCTGGTTCTCTCAGAGAATATACCTTGGGTGAGGGAGAAGGTGAGTATTCTATTCTAGGACATCAGAGATCCTTGGAGCAATACTTATGTGTTTTATCTCTGGTGATGTAATTGCTTAAGGTCTGAACCAGCACCTTTAGAAAATGCCAGTCATATAACATAAATTTAAATTTTTCTAGAAACCGTATTAAAAAACACTAAACGAAAACAAGTGAAATCATTCTTATTCAGCCAAATCTTTTAAAATATTATCATTTAGAGATGTAACTAGTACAAAAATTTACTAATGAGACATTTTGTATGCTTAGGCTGATGTGCATTTTATACTTCCAAATTGTTTTCATTTAGAAATATCCATATATCAGTGCTCACTTGCTCATTTGCCCATATGTCACTAGTAACTAAATCCTATCACATAATACAGTTCTGCACATTTATAATTCTATATTCAGTTCAACTATGCAGTTTTCTATATTCAGTTCAACTATGCAGTTTTTTAAGGGGATTTCTTCTCATGGTTTAGCAAATTTTCTGTATAGATAATTTGGTTTCTCCTACTATTACAATTTTATATCTTTTAGTGTTTTTATGAAAATTTCTGAGAGCAGTTAAGCTGCATAAATTGAACACAACTAACTAGCCATTATCCTTCCTGGAGGAGAGGTTACTTAAAAAATTAAAGAATAATTAACTTTATTGTTTAGAATATTAAAACTATAGTATTATTTAATTATAGTTAATCCCTTAGTTATTTGACTTATAATTAGAAGCAGTTCTGGTAAGAATTGCTTATTTATCTTTGCTGTAAAAAGGTGTTTAATATCTACATATGTTATTGATTTTGGACTTCTATGACATTTCTTAGGAATTTTTAAAATGTTTTTTCTTTCCTTCAAAATATAAGTATTCCTATATCCATGTGCCAATATATGACAAAGAAATTGGACTTTTTTCTTTTTCTGGGACATTATCTTTCTTAATCCTAAACTGCTGAGTATACTTTATTTTGGCATAATCATCAAAATGAGATGCAACATTATGAAAAAAAAATCATTACAGCTAATATAAATTTGGTATCACTTTATATTTTCCTCTATTAAAGTTCTCAGACTTCCTAAGCTTCTGAAGAACATATTCCTGTTTTTCAAGCAGAGAAAATTTAGCTGGATAAACCAGTCCCACTTAGAGAACCAGTAGCCATTATCTAAGGAAAAATAATATCAAATTTGGGGTATATTTTAGACTATGACCTTTCCAATAATAGAGGCCGTTTTCATACTTGCCTAATTAAATGTGAAGAGCTGATAGAACTTTTCATAAACTACCTTATTAAAATTTTCCCACTGATCCATTACTACTTTAATTTAAAATAGTCACAACAGAATAAATAATATTACTGAAAAATATTCTTTTAAAGTCTTTGTTGGGAAATATAGGATGAATAACACCCAGTGAAAACCAACATTATCTCTGAGTAATGTAATTGACAGTTTACAAGAAACTGTCTGGTCCATATTATAACAGTACATATCATAGTGATCTGTGATATGAAGAGTCTCACTAGGACACAGAAAATGATTTTGAGTGGTTTTGGAAGACTGAACTGGTAGCCATTTCATTGTAACACAAAGCCTTAAAAATGTTAGTAAAACTTTGAGCATAATTTAGAATATCTTTGCTCCCCTTCTATGCTATTAAAAAGGGTTGCCTTGGCCAAAGTAGAATCCCAGAATTGTTCCATGTCATTTATTTTCAGGTCAACTTAGTGTTGTTCCCTTGGAGAAAAGGAGAAGCAGCTTGATTCTTCATTAATCTGTAAGCCCTTCTACCTCAACCTTCTTTTTATTTGTTTACTTTTCAAAGGCCACTGAGAAAAGATGTGACCACATCTCGCAGTATCTTCCTTTGAGATTTATTTGAATGAGACCTTGCCCTTTATAACTAGCTTAATCAAAATTTTCCATGGTGCTTATTTATTACTTATGAAAACATTTCATCAAAATGATTTGTACATGAAAAGAGAGGGTGTGGGATTAATATAGGGGGAGTTTGGGCAATTATACGTCTGTGGGCATTTAGGGTCCCATTCTGCTCTCTACTTTAGTTTGGTAACGCAAATGACAGCATAAGATACTTTTGAAAAACAGGTGACTTACCCCCAGTTGTCCTTTTGTTAGGATGGTCTTCTTATTGAACTATGATAATATACCTTCTATAGCGAAAAATACACTATTTTGTAGATTTTGAGCTACAGAGACAATGATCTGCTTGAAGAAATGTTCAGAGCCATCTTACAGGACATCTTAGTACTCAGGGCATATCTTTTGCTGAATGAGAACAATGTTTGTTCTTTTCAATGTTCATAACCATAAAGCTCATAGCAAATATGTAAGGCTGTAGAAGGAGCTTATCTATAGAGAATAAAGGAACTGGGTTGGAATAGTGGTTTTATCATATATGAGTAATGTAATTTTTCATACAGCATTTAAATTTTTTAGTCTCTATTTTTTCATCTATATAAAGGTGGTTATTGATACCTACTTCAGGGAGATATTGAAAAGATTCAAACAATGAAGTTTAACTCTTCAATCATCTTGACAGCTCTATAAGTACTTAATAATGCTAGTTTCTTGATCTTGTGTGTGGATGAAATAATTTTATTATTTGATAATCTTCTGTTAATTATTTTAAAATTACTGTGAGTTAATTGATATTAAAAATGTGGAAGCAAATAAAATAGGACTATTTTGATAAAACAATAGGTCATAGAAGTGTCTGATAGAAAAATAAAACATAAGTGACTATTTTCACTCATCTGTGACTTTTACGCTATTTAGATGCCTATATGGAAAAGAAACATGGGTAGTAAATATAACCCATCTCTCACTAACTAGATGCAGAAGAAAAATAAAAGAAGAAAAATATTTCTTCAATCTTTTACTAATTCTTCATATGTAGAAGAAAGTAATATATAGCTTACTTCTGATTTAAAAATTAACTTTCTGACCTTAAAACTGGGCATCCAGGAGGAGAAAGGGAGGGTGAGGGGGTGTGAACAAAGTGGGGAAAGAGCATAATATACTTTGGGGAGTACTATGCATGCTAAGGTAGTGGGTGTACTACAGTACAGCACTTGAAGATGGGAGATTCTGTACTTCCACACTACAAACAATGATTTAAACTTCTATAAAAATGGTACTTCAAGCTGGGAGCAGTGACATGCACCTGTAACCCCAGCTACCTGGGCTGAGGCTAGGGATCACTTGATTCGGTAGGTTCGGGACCACCCCAGGCAATAAAGCCAGACCTAGTCTCTAAAAAAATTTTAAAAAGATACTTCAAATCAAAATTTAAGCAAAAAGTAATTTTCTTTGATTAAAAAGTATATTATATCTTTTCTGATCCAGGGGTCATAAAATCTAGTGTAAAATTATATTTTAATGTAAATATAATGGTGAAATTTTTTTTAAAAATCCTTGAAGAACTCCTATTCTCAAGTGTACAAAAGTGAAAATAAAGTATATTTTACAGGTGAATAGATGTTTCATGAATAAATTGACGTGTGCTAGTAAATTTAACATGCAACATTATTTTCTTGATATAGTAGCAGTTCAAGTGTAAGCATGTTACACTTAAGATACCCTTAAAGCACTCTTTCTTGGCATTCTTTCTGAATGATGAATACCTCATTTCAAAAATTTATCTGAGGGTTTTTATAGAGTGGGAAAGAAGTTATTTTGGTTTCTTTATATTGTACTCCAATCTCTTTATTGTTATTTCCAGTCAGTTTAAAGAAATTTTGACTCTAATGGTTTCTATTACAGAATTTCTTGTAGAGAAAGAATTTAAAGAATGAATGAAAAAAGTAGTAAGAGGAGAATTTTATTTCAGAATTATGCATTTTCTTCAATACACTCTGTAATTGAGAGGTAATTTGAAATGTTTCTAGAAGTTTAGAAATGTATGACAGTTCCTTGTTCTCAATAGCTTTTCCATACAAGTGTGACAGGACTGGAATTCTGTCTGTATGTTTTTTGTTGGATTTTCTTTTCCCAATTCAGTGACAAGATACCATATGTATAAAGGATAGGCAAGCCAATTTTTATATCTCATTTGTTTTTTCCTAGGGTAACTTCAGTTTAACACTTAACAGAATAGAAATATAATAATGTCTCAAAAAGAAAAATAACCAGAAACCAAATGGTTTCACTACTATATGGGACATGGAAAAGATAAACAAAAATCCATGAAGAAAAGTCAAAACAAGCCATCAACCAAATTGAAGTACGCAACTTGGGGAGGGGGAAAGGGTAGGGATGGTCAGGAAGGGGGGGTGAACCCCAGAGATCACAGAGATGTGAAATTTATATATAAATTATTTTTATAAAAGAAATATAATAATGTCTTATTTTCTATAGGAAAGCCAAACTCTAATGATGATGGCATTTATAGAGGGAAGCAAGTATCAAGTGGGAGGTTAGCTGTGACAATATTTGATAGTAGGGTAAATAGCCAGTATTAAGCTAATATTTCATTGGCAAGGGGATATACTAATTGTAAAGAATAAACTCTAAAATTGTGAGCTCAGGCAATGACATCTTGATAATTAATAAGTATATATCCAGAAGGGCCTTTCTTACATTGATTAAAGATGAAACAGAATTATTTGTGAGCATGCCTATGTATGTGTTTTTGTGAATGCATACAAATTTCACAGAATGCAAAAAAAGACTACATGAATTTAGGAAAAATTTTGAAAAGAAGTCTTTGATGCGGATGCTATAATATGAGGGGCTTTAGAGGAGTAAATGTAAACGATATATGATTTATAATAATTTCAGCAAATGCTATACTTTTTTGGTTCATTTATGTTTCCGAATGATATGTTCACCATGGGGACTATATGAATAGACCTCTGTTATACTCTACAGGGAAAACATCCAATAATAGTCCCTCAAATGCTTTACTTTACAAACACCTATGTAACAAATGGTAGATAAAGCTCGATCACCTGATTCAACATTTATTCCACCTTCCTTAATGTGCTTTCTGTATGGCAGAGACTGAAAAGTTTAAAAGTATATTTGTGACTCCCAGACTTTCTTAGGGGGAGAATCTCCAAACATAATTTAAGTTCAATCAAATACATGCACTCTTGAGAAGCTTAAATGCAAAGCAGAGTGAAGTGAGGAAACTGGTAGGGAAGGGTGGGTGGCTTCATGCATTTTCTTGGTGTAGGGCCTGACTAGTGTAAGCAATTTCAACAGCAGTTTCTAATTACAAAACTGAGGTGCTATCTTCGGATCCCCAACTTTCTGACTGTAACTGAGATAGTCTGTGGTGAACATTTTGGTGGTAATAGTCAGGGATTTGTTCCTGGAAGTCCAGTCACAACACTTCCTCTAAAATGTCCAACAATTTTGCAAGCAACTTATTATTGGTATTTAATTCTTTAGTTTTACAATGTTCATAATGTCTTCTTTTATCTAAACTAATACTTAGCTATGTAATTAATAGATCAGATTTTCTGCAGTGACTACAGAGTTCTGTGTTCCCATGAGCAATAAATGAGTTTGTTATTCCACAGCCTCACTATTATTTGGATTGTCAGGATTTGGATATCACCATTCTACTCTCTATTCATTTTATTTTAATTTTCAACTCTTTAATGACAAATAATGATGGGTCATAATGAGCATCTTTTCACAAGCTTCTTCCCCCTCATTTGTCAATCTTCTTTATGAGGTGTTCAGGTCTTTTACTCAATATTTTAATTGATTTATATCTTTTCGTAGTGTTTTAAGAGTTCTTCATATATTTTTGATGCCCTTTATCACACTATTTCTATGTATGAAACACACATATAAATTTGTAGATATACATATACTTACAAATATTTTCTCTCAGCTTGAGACTTTGGATTCTCTTAGCTGTGTATTTTGTGGAAAATCTTAAATTTTAATGAAGTCTAATTAATGAATTTTATCTTTCGTAGATGTGTTTTTGGTGTTGTATTTAAGAACGCATCACTAAATCTAAACCTAAAATTTCTTCTCATCTACCTTCTAAAACTCTGTTATTTCTGTGCTTTGTATATAAATCTGTCATCAGTTTTGAATTAAATTTAGGAAAGACTCATATTTAGATTCTTTTTCTTACATGTGAATTTTCAGTTGTTCCAGTACTAGTTATTGAAGAGACTATTTTTTACCAATTGAATTGTCTTTTTTCTTTGTCAAAGTTTAGTTCACTATATTTGATTGGGTCTATTTCTGAACTCTGTAATTTATTTTATTGGTCAATATGCCTATTCTTTTCTAATACCTCTTGGTCTTGTTTACTGCATTTATATATTAAGTCTTGAAGTCAAGCAACATAAGTTCTCCAACTTTATTTTTTGTTAATTTTTTGTTGCTTGTTCTTGGGTTTTGCCTTCTAAATTAGTTTTAGAATCAAAGCTTTAATTAATGAAACAGCTTGCTGTAATTTTGATTGAAATTGCATTGAGTCTATAGATTCAGTTTGGAAGAATTGACATCTTTAACATACTGAATCTTTCAATCATTAGAGTTTTATAGGTTTCCTCATAAGAATCCTGAAAATGTTGTTTAGATTCATACCAATTTAATTTTTTAGCAGTTATAAATGATAGTTTTTATTTTAAATTCTAATTGTTCATTGTATATAAGAAAAACAATTGACTTTTGTATATTAATATTCTGCGAAGTTGCTATAATCATGTGTTTGTGTCTGAGTTTTTTATGTGTTTGTATTTTTTTTCTTTTGGCCTCAATTCCATTCTATGGGTTTCTATGAGATCCTATTCTAATTCTATGGGATTAATCTATTCTATGGGATCTAAATATGGCTAATCTATTCTAATGCTAAGGGATTATCTAGGAAGATGGAGCATCTGTAAAATGACATAGAGGGCTTTTCTTCTCTAATACACAGGCCACTTATTTCACCCCAAGTACTTTTAGTCTGAAAACCCAAACACATCTCTAAGATGGTGCCCCTCCAAATCTGCAGATACCCTGCAATGTCCAATCCTTCTCCAGCATCTTCTCTTTGCTTCTTCTCTCTCCAGCATTCTGAACTGCTCCACTTCTCCAAGACTCTTCAAATTTCTTCTACAATTGCTCATGCACAAATCAGCTTTCCAAATTTGCCACCTTGCTGTGGCTCCATGTGCTTTATTTACCAGGCCTACCTTCAGCAGCATCTAGCCAAATCCTCCAGGCCTGCCATATGCAGCCCCTGGTGACCTCCAGCCTGCCATTCTGGCATCTGACTCCACATCAGCTACTTCTCTGCCAGCCATTCTTCTACTATGGCTCCTCACCACCATAGCTCATTCTTCCAGGGGACTTCCCCTGGCCAGGCCATGTAGCCTGTTCTCTCAGTCCACCATTCTCATATCTTCCTTTATCCTCTCTTTTTACCCCTCCCTTTTTATAACCCTCTCTTTCTGCTTCCCATTTTCTCTCAAGGTCTTTTAGACTTCACCCATTAGGGTATTTTGATGCCCATACAATCTTTAACTGTGTCACTACCCTGTATCACAAGGACTAGATTCTGAAATAGGTAAGAATAATGTCTAAGGTCACAGGAGCTTCTGTAGTGCAAATACCACCTGCCCACTTCTTAAGACTAGAGTGGAAAGATTTCTTACCCAAACTATGCCTAGAGGATGTAGCATTTATACCCCTATGCCTGCCAGAAGATTAATAGTTCCTCAAATTTTTGAATTTTAACTAGGACAGTGGTCATCACACTGTGGAAATTTACCAGTACCTAGGGGTAATATTTCAAGATATCAACAAGTGACCAATATCCTCTTTGAAAGTACAATATTCCAAAAAGTGATAAAGTGTCTTGAGATAAAAAGTAAACTTTAATCTTTAATTTAGATTGAACATGCTTACCATATCCAAGAAAGGATTAATCTAAAAATCATAGACAGAACCATGAGAGAAATAATTCTGCTTGACTCCCTGTCAGTTTGTAAGTCCTAAATCTTCACATTTTCTGGGTCATTTTCCAGTCCTTGCTTGATTTTCTAATTATTTTTTGCTCTGCCTTTGTGGTCAGTATGAAATCATTCACTTTGAAAATTCATTAAAGTCCATTCTATTCTTATGATCCTGTTTCTCAATCTTTATACTGTTGTCAATTTATACTTTGTCTATGTCCTTACTATCTTTGCAATCCAATCTTCCAGGAGGCAAAAGATAAAATCTGTTTAACCTACCAGCTTAATCATAAAAATTATGGTTAAGGCTGAACACAGAACACCCAACAATAGCCAGATGGGATTAACAGCAATTTTCAGTCATGGTATTCAGTCTAGGTTAGGACAGTACACACTATACAGGACCACATTGTGGGTAATAGGTGGTCTTGGGAAGAGAGTAGCACCCACAGTTGTGGTAGTAGGCAGTCTTCATAAAAACAATGGAGTAGGTGCATTCCCTAATTTCCACAGAAAAATGTCATTAGATTGTTTTTGTAATTCTGCATATTAGCTGAAATTACTACTCAGGGATAAGCAGTAACTGTACCTGCTCTGGAGTATGAGAATTGTCATTTGACAAGGGGATCTTAATCTTAGGAGCAGAGTATGGAAGATAACCTGCACATAGGTCTTTTGACACTCTTCTCATTTCACCTGATACCAATGCTGCACAAATACTTGATTGTAAAGAGAACACTGTATATGATAATGGTTTGTCTACTTCTCCCTTTTATTTAATTAGATTCACCAGATTTGTAGTCTAAGTTATATTATACACATTTCTGATAAGTATTCAACCTCTAGTCATTTTACCATGTGAAGAAATGTAAGGTCTTAAAATCTCTGGAAAAGATTTTCTGTACTAAATGACTCAATTCTGTGTTGACCAAGTATTTATGGAGTTACATAGATAAAGTGGTACAAGTGACCCATCCTGAAGCCTCCCACAGTTGAAATCAGAGTAACTGAACTCAAGCTCCTTGAATAAGTAAAATCTCCAATTCCCCTCAAGGAGATAATTTTAATAGAAATCTCACATACTTGTTTGGTTACTAAATCACTGTAAAATTTTAGTTTAGAAGTAAATTTAGTAATTCACTAGTAAATTTTGAAGACAGTCTATTATATAAATTATGTGAGTAACTTGGAATACTGGCTTTTGGGAGTAATGAGGATTAGTTAGGTAAAATACAAATAATTTAAATGTAGTAATGTTTGGATTAACTCCCATCATCTATTTTAATGATTAATTGAAACATTTCTAAATTAAAGTCTGTTTGAACCGTGTTAAACTCAAACATGCTAAAGTTAAACTCAGCTGCAAACTTCAGAACTATCATTTAGGGAAGAAAAATCAACAAGAGAGAAAAACTGGCACAAAAAAAGAAAATTAGGCTCTTAATTTAGAAGTATAGAAACTGGTGAGGTCTGAGTTTTAATGCGTTATTGAACTTTTCTTTGCTTTAATTTATTTCCATACCTGTAAATTGAGGAATAAATGGAAACAACCTTAGAAGTATAATCCAGTTCCAAAATTTTATAATTGAGAAGTTTTGGACTATAACTCTTTATATTCATGCTAGAGGCAGCATTTTCACAGTGCTCATGGCATCTGCATTCTGTTAGTATACATACCAGTTTCCCTTGCTGCTAACTTTATGTTTATATGGAACCTTTCTCCTAGTCATTATTCCTCTTGGAAATTAAATAAAAGTCAAGCAGGAGTGCCAAAGCATAAACACATCAATAAACATTTTAATGTAGTCACCTTGTTAATTTTCAGAGAACACCATAAAGAAGTCATAAAATACACACCTCAGCTAGGAATACTGGCAGCCCCTGGCTAGGACATTAACTCCCTGGTATATATAAAATTTCTTACCAGCAACTGAAAAAAGGGAATACAGTTTTTCAGTAATGATATTTAGTGGAAAAGGTAAGCAAAATATCTTTGAAAATTAAAAAGAGCCATAGGAATAAAGACTGTCAACTGGCCAACTGACTGAAAAAAAAAAAGACTTGAATTAAACTAGTTACAACCTTTCCTTTGGTCTTGTAAAATAATCAAGGGTCTGTTTAGCCCTCCATTAGTAATGTTGCCTGAACTTACCTTATATGTCCACTATTACTCTAATATTAAAAAAGACAGAAATTACAATAAAAAATATTGAATATTAACCATTATGACACAAAATTCCTTAAAAGCAAACTGAATCCACCAGTATACAAAAAAATGGTAATACATTATAACCAAGAGAGGTTTCTAACAAGAACAAGAATTTTCTTAATATTTGAAGACCAGTATAATTAACTATGTAAATTAACATATTATCCAGCAAGATACAGAAAAACTCATTTTCAAATTCACTATGTACTTTTGATACAATCTCTCAGAAAACTATGCATTGATGAAGCTCTGTATTAAATATGGCAAAAAGCTTCTATAAAAATATCTACAGGTTACATCATGCTAACATCTGGATTTGAGACCTTTCCTGTTTTTCTAACAATCAATTAATGCTTCAAGTAACTCTCAAAGCTCTACTGCATCCTGTGAATTTTGGTAGGTTATGATTTTATTATCATTCAGTTAAAATATTTTAAATCTTATTGTAATGTCTGAATAGAATATGGCTTCAAAGAAGTGATTTATTTGCTTGTCATTTATTGGGTGTTTGTTTTTATTTTCATATCTAATTTGTCATGGTCAGAGAACACAACTTTTAGTCTCTTGCAGTCTGATGAGATTTCACATTATAGCTGTGCTATGGAATATCTTGGTATCTATTTCACATGCATTTGAAAAGATTATGAATTCTGTAGTTGCTGTTTAGTGTTCCATAAATGTCAATTAAAGAGATCCATAGTGTGATTCAAAAAATCTCAATTTTTTACTGACTTGTGGTGTGAACACACTGCACGGACTGATCAGGCCCTCACTCAGAACATTCACAGAATGTTCTCCGTTTCGGAAATGAACGGAAATGAACACCGTTTCCGAGGGAAGTTTGCCCCAACTGTGTCGATTGGTAGTCGCCTTGGAAAACCTCCTCCCTGCCCATTACTCCCTTTTTCCTTTACCTTTTTCCCTGTCCTTGAATATCTTCTTTGATCATCCTGAGAACTGCATCTGAAGAATATAATGAGCTATCCAATTAGTAACAAACTAGTTAATGAGAAATCATGTCATAGTTTTCACCCATCCTCTGAATTCTGTAACTCTAAAAGATACTGTCTTACAACAAGCTTTGCTGCATGCCTGCTTTTTGTTTCCTGCATGCAGTTATTTTCCTTTAAGACTTAGGGGAGGAAGTGAGAGTGGCGGGAATCCCTCCATCTGGTCTGTCCCACACGTGCCCAGGCCAGGCTGGGGTTCACTAGAAACCCACAATTCCTTTAGTTGCATCAATTATGCCTGATGTGTTAAAGATTTAAAGTATGGTTTAAGTTTGTTTCTCCCTTTATTTCTGTAAGTTTTTGTCTAAAATATGTAACTATGGATAAGATACTCATGAACACTCATTATCATTCTGATACATCAACTGTCATTATAATAGAATTCTTCCTGTCTATAGTCTTGAATTATATATTTTTATCTTAATATGGCCACTTAATATTCTTAATTACTGTTTAACATGGCATATATTTTCCCTGCATATTTCCGTTTGATTATTGTTTGATTATTCACGACTTTGACTTTGTATCTCTTGTAGATAGAATATTGATGATTCATCCTTTTTTTTAATTTAGGTAACTTTGGTTTATGAAATTACCTACATTCCACTGGTACAGCATTATATAGTTCAATACCTGTGTCTAATACAGTGTGGTGTCCTCCAAACATCTAGTTTAGATTCAAACTCTGACTTTTCGTTGGAGGTTTATTGCATTTATATTTATAGCAATTTTTGATACTGTATATTTAGGTCTGTCTTTATTATTTTTTGTTTGTCTCATCTTGTTATCCCTGTTATTTATCAAATGCTGCCTTTTATTACCATCAGAATTTTTTATTTTAATTCTTTATTTTGAATTTTTTAGCTCCATCTCTTTTATTTCTTTACTAGTGGTTAAGCAACAAAAAGTCCTTTTCACTTTCCTTTTTAGAGCGATAGAGTCAACAGAAATTCTTACTTGATATTTAAGTTAATAAAATTTATGTTTTATTAAAACGATGGTCTAAACTTTGCTCATAACTTTTAAGTACTATTAATGTTAAGGAGGTTTTAGCTTTATAAAAATCTTACATTATAGAGCTTTGTAACAGTCTTACATTATAGAAAATGTCTCCATGTAACTTCTGAAATAACTGAGACTGATATTTTAAGTGAATAGTTCTAGATCTTACATCTCGTAAGTAGTGCTGCTGGAATTTGAAGTTGGTTTGGCTTCTGAGCCTAAGATTTTTTTCTTATTACATCTAATTACTAATAGGTGTTGTTAGCAAATATGGAAAACGTTTATATGTATTTATTAAAATTTCCTGGATTATTAATCTTATGAGTTTTGATTACTAAGTACACATTACTAAGTAATTAGGACACATCATAATTCAAAATTTGTTTCAGCAATGGGTCATGTCGATTAAAAAATATGCTCTTGTTCATAAAGCAGCTATTTTTAGTACAGAGATTGTGATATATTGATGCTAGCCTATGATGGCTTTTATACATCTCCAAGTCAGGCTATGGTTTATCTAAATCAATACTGATTATGACATTGTGAGCCATCCTCATGCCCACAATGAATCTCTTAGCTAAATGATATTTATGCAGAAAATCAAGAAACCAATTTTATTCCTCAAAGTCCATTTTTGTAAAAAATGATTATATTTCATATGAAATTAACAAAAGTTTCTCTGTGAAAACAATTTAGTTTGGTCTTATTCTGTTCAATCATTAACTTATAATAATAATAATATAATCATAAAGGACAGATAGCAAGGTGAACACACACTAATTTTCTATGACATTAGTAGCATTATGATTATGGAAATGGTAAATGAGGCTCTTAAGATTCAGGAAGTCCATTACTAGAATGAAGGAGGATGTAGTTCACAAAGGAATTTATTTCAGCTGCACCTGTTAATCAAAATGCCTTTCTCAGCATTTAAGCATATGTTTTCCAAGGTTATGGCTAGGCCATTTAAATGTTTTCTAGGGAATGGTTTAAATTACAAGTGCTTAAGTTGACCTTGAAAAATAGACTTACAAATAAATGCAATATAAGTTGGTTTCAGCTTTAAACTTAAATGATATAGATTAATGATTCTGTGAATTGGTAAGGGAATAATTTATGATCATTAGTGATTTAGGCAATGGTCAAGCACTCGAATTGAAAATAATTGGATATTGATTAAGGTGAACATAAGGAACATACAGATTTAGAATAAAACAACATTTCATATGTTTCCAAGGACCTTTTATTACAAAGAGATATAAAGAAGAGAAGCAGAAGGCTAAAAAGTTGAACATGACATGGAGAGTCTTAGAGATATAAAGGAAGATGGTGTGAACCAGAGAGAGTTGAACTGACAAGTTCAAGGGGATGGATTTAAGTACTCTCATATCTATCCTGCCACATAACTTCATTAGAGTGTTGCATAACTCATATCTAGTTTCCAGGTCCACAACAGGAAGCTATTATAGTAAATAATATCTAAAGGCTTCATTTGTCTATAATCCAGTAACTGGTATTCCTACTTTTTGGGAGTACAGATGAGAACTATTATCACTGAAGATGAAAGAACATGTTCAATCCTCCAGACTATGGGAAAGAATTTTACTTCCTGCAAATGAGGCTAGAAAAAATAAGATTATTTCAGCAATATATTTGAGTCATTTGGTTAGTTTATTTCATCCACATGATGGAAACTGGGCTGTGGGGTCTTACGCTACCTGGTCCTATTTCTTAATTACAATTGCAAAAAATTTTAGAACCAGTTTGTTATTGATCTTATGAAAATGTCCCTTGTGAAAACTTAATAGTCTCTGAGTGAACTATTAGTCATTTTATAATGTTAGTTTAGACATTGTTATATGTCCTAACAATGGACTTTATAAGTAGTCCATATTAAGAATAATCTTCTTTTAATTAAAATAGCAGATACACTTCATTCACTAATTAAAAGAATATTTATTGAGATGAACTATAGTTCAAATATTGTTATGGGATCAAATAATATTAGCAGTGAACCAAAGAAACCAAAGGCTGATACTTTGTACAACGTACAGATACAATGTTATTGAAAGTACCTTTGTCAGTGGAAGTTGCTATTTAGGGATATTTAGCTGGAAAAAAATTTAAATGACAAATGCATGATTTTAAAGCATTTATGTATATCCAAGTCTATATTGAAATATAATTATATGCTGACTTAAATACTTCACTGAAGAGCATGTTATTTTAACACATTTAGCTACATTTTTATAAACCAAGAATCATACTAGCTTAGAGGCAAAAGATACTTTAGAGATTACCTAGTCTATTAAGTTCACATTTCACAAACGTACTCTAAAGATTTTACTATATATCAACAAGCATTGCACATACACACATACAAACATGTATACATATATAAAATCAGTCAGGACCAGTTTGAACTGCTTTCTTCTGGTCAGACATGTTTAAACAGGTCTGAGTATGAACTGGTTAGAACCAATCTGAACCAGTAAGAAAAGTTTTTCAGCTGGTCAAAGCCCATTTTAACTAGATTCACCTGATAAGAATGATTTTCAACAGATTCTCATCTGGTCAGGGTCAATCAAAACCACTCAGAACTAGTACAAAATGGTTTTATCCATCCAGAACCTTACAGCCATTTAGAACCAGTTTGAGACAAATTTCTCTACTCAAAAGTTTTGAATGAGTTCATTCATTCAGAACTGACATTAACTTGTGTCAGCCATTCTAAATTGGTCCGAACTGTTCTCAGTTGGCTAAAGCTGGTCAGAGTTGATCTGAATCAGTCAGAACTGTTCTAAACCAGTTTTCTCCATTCAGATATGGTCTAAAATAGTCAGATCCAGTTTGAGTTAGCTGGTTTCATTTGGTGAGAGCCAGTTAGTACTGGACAGTAGGTATCTGGTATAGTTATAGCTTGAATTGGTATCAGCTGTTCAGAAACATTTTGAATAGTTTGCAACTGATCAGAGATGACTTGAGCTAGATTTCTTCAATCAGAACCAGTTTGCGCTTGTTTTGTATGGTTATTAATGATCATAACCAGTCTGAACTGTTCTTAGACAATCACAGCCAGAGTCTGAGTCATATAATTTAGTCAGTTCTCAGAAACCAGGTCAGAACTTAGGTCAGAACTGATTTGATCAGTTTGAATTGATCAAAACTGGTCAGAACCAGTCAGAACTGTTCAGAATGGGACTGACAGATTTATCTATTTAGAATTGGTCTAAACTGGTTTCAGCATTCAGAACTGGTTTGAGCTAGTTGTTATCTGGTTGTTACCTCTCTGAACTGGTCAGAACTATCTGAACAGGTTTCAGCCAATCAGCCAGTCTGAGCCATCAAAACCATTTTAAAAGACTCAGTTTATTAGAAACTTTTTAAGCTGGTTATTCCAGTCAAAACCAGTTAGAACTACTTTTATCTGGCCAGAACTGTTTTGAACTATTTCTCAGCTGGGAAATATATATATACCTAAACCTAAAATATATATATATATATATATATATATATATATATATATATTTGACAGTCCAATTTGATGCAATTCAAATGCCTCAAATCTATATTTTTTGCATGACTGTGATTATTTCGTATTATATACCAGGTTTAGGTATTCCTTAACATAACATTATTGCATCTTCTCTGTTTTCTCTCTCAAGTTAATCATGCCAATTATTTTAACCCTCCTTCCCTATATTTCCCCTGTCCCCATGTCCTGTTAAATTCCCATTTGTATTCTTAAAATCCCTTTGTGATATTTTTGAATAAAAACTAATACAACATAAATTTTGTTATCTTAACTAGATAAAGATGGTGATTCACTACTTTGTTATCTTATAACAGACTTCAGATTCCCTCATTTGTAAAACTGGGACAATACTATGCTTGTCACTTACTGACTGAGGATTAAATCCAATGATACATATTTAAGGCATATTTATTAGATCTGGCACAGGGCAAGCGTCAATGTTTCCTGAATGAGAAATATAATATCTTTTGCACAGAGATTATTTTACTTTATAATGAATTTTGTTTCATCTTGTCCCCAAATGATGGAGGATCCAAATTCTGAATTTGTGTAGGCTAATATACTGAACCTCCCCCAAAGATGTCCACAGGTACATATTAACTGCTGCAGTCTAGCTTTAGTCTTACTTTGGTCCTTCATTCCTGGGATTTAGTCTTGAGCTTTCTCAGAATTCTTGCCTCTCCTCATGACAGTCTAGCAAAAGTTCCCTGTACTTTCCTAAATATGAGCAGATCATATTGATATTGGAATTGTATCCTCAGCACAAGACATTTTTCTGCCTCTCCCCCAAATATGAGATTTTTCTATGTTCGTCTCAGCTCCAGTGACTTTTTTCTTCTGCTTAAAGACAGTAGAATTTGTTCTTTCTTTATTGACTTTAAGACTATTTTTTATATTTCAAGTGAGAGAAGGGGTTCATATTCAGTTCTGTGTGCACAGTGACTCTCTGGGGTTCTGATCTGCTTCATTCTTTGTGATAAACACCTAGTAGAGTTTCATGAAAAGAATTATAGTGTGTGTAGTAGAAAACCAGCAATATAGTAGAAGACCTCTGCTATTCCAGACAGACATTAACCCATGATTACCTGGCCAATTTTGTAAAACCTGTAACTGGTTTCCTATAATCCACGCATATAATAACTACTTGTAACTTATTCTAAAGTTTGTCACAAG
This sequence comes from Uropsilus gracilis, assembly GCA_004024945.1. Taxonomy (NCBI): domain Eukaryota; kingdom Metazoa; phylum Chordata; class Mammalia; order Eulipotyphla; family Talpidae; genus Uropsilus; species Uropsilus gracilis. The sequence goes on from PVHY01012106.1 coordinate 29,146, forward strand.
TGAAGTAGTCTACAGAACTAGCTTTGGAGAAGTTTGCTGGGTTTTGGAATCCAGACAACATGATTGTTCTTTCTGTATAATAAGGAGGAACCCAACAAGTTTTAATACTGACTCTACTATTGTGGACATATATAACATGTATCATGTCAGTTATTTTCACAACTGAAAACTCTTCTATTTTAATAGGCTAGAGGTCATTTTCCAACTTTCATGATTTTAGTTTATCATTGCATGGATACCTTCAGCTTGCAATTGGCATGACAAAGACTACTTATAGATTGATATAATGTTTCTTTCTTCTTCAGAATCCTTTTGCTGATTCATTATTAAAATGTTTAAAGCTAGTGATTTTTCCATGAGCAGGTCATCACATGTTTCACAGAACAAAGTATTTTATTAAAAGAAAAATAAACATATATTAAATGTATCTATTTAATATATAATATATATGGATATGCTCATATACAGATATTAAGGGAGAGGGGTGCTTCATAATACAATATAGTAATTTTAAGGATGATTTTTTTAATATAGATATAATAATATGGTTTAAAAAATCACTAATTGTGTCCTTTAAGTCAGAAATTGGTACCCAGTAGTGAGAGCCAAATTTAGAAAAAAAAATGTTGTCTCTTGGAGCAGAACCACTATAAGTTTATAAGTGACAGGTAAAGATAAATCTAATATACCTCATAAATGATTGATTCTAAAATAATAATCTGAAAGCCTTAATCAGAAAACACTTTGTTTGACCAGCAAGGAATTAAAAGTAAGCAAAGAATACAAATGAATACTGCTTTTACTGCATAAGTACACAGAGATAAACTCATCTCTTGAGAGGTGTTCCTTAACTATATGAAGGGATTGCATGGAACAAAGGAGTCTTAATAATAATGAACAATAATCGGCTCTTACAGCTGCCCTTTCCCATAAAATCCCCTAAGGACTTAATGCATGATGAATATTATACTAATATGGAATATAAAGAGGATTGTTAGGCATAGAAAGTATTTCAGATATTGGCAGGACTCATAAACGGTGACAGAGAGAGTTTTTAAAGGCTATCCAGGGATTGTAAAGCAAATACCTACAAGTATTGGGCAAAGCTGGCCTGCTGCAAGATAATAGAAAGTGGTGAGACTTGTGTGTCCCATGTAAAGAATTTCAAATATAAGTTGTTTCAAAATTTTGTCAGCCAAATTAAACATACTTGCCGTCTTCCCACCATGGCTTTTACCAATGACTTTTTACCAGTAAGGTTATCAAGAAACTTTTCTTCTGTCATATAGCCAAATCTTACATCACATGTTTGCTTGCTAACTAGAAATTGAGACTAAATCCTCAGATTTCCCTAGACATCCTTTGCAGCTAAGAACATAGGGATGCTCCAAATCTCTCCTGTATTTAATAAATTATCAAAGTCTTACTCAGGTAGTACCCCGCAAATCAGAACAGTGTTCATCATCTAAAGGAAGCTTATCTGGCTCTCACTGGATATATGAACTACACAACATGTCCCCTTCTGCAAGGAACAGTTTTAGAATTAAGAGGACACACAAAAGAAGCATAGATAAGACTTTTCTCGTTGACTTTTCAAAAACATTGGCCCAACAAATCACATTTTATCTAGCAAGCATTGTTGTTTAACATGCTGTAGAGCCAGGTGCAGACTATGTCTTAGTTATTGACTAGGCACACTTCTCACCAATGGAAGAAAAACGTGAATGTTCAGAAAAATAGAGCTTTGTAAAGAAAACATTTAGAAGTAGACTGGGTATGGCCAGTAGAGAGAGAATAGTTTGTTCTGTGTTCTTGGTAGGTATTAGAAAACTGGGTTTAAGTATAATCACACTTAATGATTGATTTGACAATGTATGTTGCTTCATATATTATGACTTTATCTAGCAAAGCTCATTGATGTTTTTCTGGGACTTAAGCTGCATGAATTCTGTTTAGAAGTAATCAAAAGTTGTATGGATGGGAATCTTTACATATTCTGTGATATTTTTAATTTAAATACCTGAATATGCAGTATCACATGATTAAAAGAATCATTCAATCTAGTTTCTTGAGGCAGGATTGAGTTTCACCATCATAAAAAAATATCTGTTAGCTAATATAGTTGAATTTTGAAGTTTCCTATTGTTTGTATTCCTTTTGAAGCCCTCCAAATTCTTAAAGAATTCTGTGTCAACTTGGTTTTAACATTAGACATGTTCAAACATAAAACAGATAAAATCCCAAATACTAATAGCTCTTATACAAACATAAAATTCAAGTAAATGTACTGATTCAATAAATGAAAAACTATGAGTATAATACAATTTAAACAAAAATTTAATACCATAGATGAGAATGCTTTACTAAAATGACATTTCTGTTTGAAATGTGAATAGAGTACTGATTGTATTAGTCCAACATATTTTACAACTTTGTACCATATTGAATCAACTCCCCATCATTTTCCCCAGCCCAAACTAAAATTTATCCTCTAGCACATTACAGAATCCTTAGCATCTGTTCACATTCTGAAGTTTGAGAAAGGCTGACCTACAGAGTATAACATTTGCTTAATACTTTACATTAATTAAGACACACTTTAAAAATTTTCCATGTAAATAAATGAAGAGGGAAAAACAAAACAAATTTAGATGTATTTGTACTTCTATAAAATAAAAACACTAAGCAATAAAAAGTGCTTAAGGACACGTTGTTTTTAATATGGTGTTTTCTCAGTAAAAATTGTTGAAAAGATTGCAGATCTAAACTTCTTACTAGTTATTATTTTATCCTGTTTTCCAAGTTTTTGGAGAATGTCTCTTGTGAAGTTGCTCTGAGGTACTTTTTCAGTCACTCAGAGTTTGTTTTGTGGAAAGTTGCCCAATAGCCATTTTGGTGAAAGATTAATTCATAGTTCATGAGGAAGGCAAACTCATCAACGGGTCCCAAATCTATGCTGATTGCTCAACTTAAGATTTTGGAAATCGCTTCTAGTACTTTCCAAGAAATGGGAGGAAGGAATATACAGTTAGGAATTTTATTCTTCCATGCATTGCTGTGGATTTTTGGAAGGCAACCTCATCCAAATTTGACCTTTGTATAACATCTTGTGACCATTAATCAGGAATTAAAGGCACTTCTGACTGACTGTCACTTCATTGCATTTGGCTAAGTATCATGCCCAAAACAAAGTCTAGAGATGACTAAGGTTAAAATGATTACATACTTTCTTAAATATTCCTCCAAGTATATAGACTGTACTAGATTTCTTTTGTATTTTGCTATTTTCTTTTTGACAATTTTGTGAATATTTTAAAAATAAGGACAATGGTGATTGCTGGTTTTAAAAAATCTGTACATGCCTTGCTGTCTTAGAAGTCAGAGTATGCAATTCATAAAAATTTTATAATGAACTTTGAACTTAAAACATATTTTATTTTCTATACTAGTCAATCACATTTTCCTATTTCAAGTGCTTATCATTTTATCACTATTTATTACCTTCATCTATAATAACCTAAATAATTCACACCTAAATAAGTAACACCCCTCTCCTCACCTAATCATGAAAATACACTTGTTGAACTTACTGTCTTTCTGCCAGTAGACTAAGTAGTCATCTTGCGCCATGGATAAATAAACTTCAGTGGAAATGCTAATAGTAAAGTGAATGAAAATAAAGTAGATTTCCATTCTGGTGTTTCTCTTCTTAGATTTTTTTAGGTGTAAGATTATATATTCTCTTGTACTTCAGCCAGCATCATATTTTCTCTAGGATTTTTTTCTTCAAGGATAATCAAGAAAAGAAGGAATAAAAGTAATGCCAAAAAAGGACTGCGGCCACATGCAGCTAGATGAGTGCCCATGGACAGAGACATTAAAAAGTTCATCATTAAAAATATAGTGGAGGCTTTAGCCTTTAGCAAATAAGTGAAGCAAGCTTTTTTGATGCCTACATGCTTCCCAAGCTGTATGTGAAACAGCATTGTTGCGTGAGTTATGCCATTCAGAGTGAGGTAGTCAGGTAGCATTCTCTTGAAGCTTGAAAAGATAGAACACCCCCACCTCCATTCAAATTGACAGGTATTGCACCAGTGGGTGCTCCTCCAAAAACCATACAAAGAAGTTCTTAAAAAACTGACAAGATACTCCACTGGGGAGATATAAAATGGAAATTATACTTTAAAAATGCACTTGTTATAGTACAGTTTATAGAGCAAGAAAAGGTACATTTCTTCACATTTGAAGCTACTGAAATTAGTTGCGCTGAGTAGAATTTGCTATAGGTGTATTCAGAGATAGTCCTCTTACATTATGAACATTCTCCTCTGACCAAAACCTTTTAAGAGAACTGCTTATTTATGAACAAGCCCTGGAGAGTAGTCCTCATTTTAAATTGTATTGTCCCAGAATTGAAAAAAACAATCTATTAACCTAAACTTCAAAGCGGCTTCTTGGACAGCAGGATTTTTGTTTTTAATTTAATCACTTTATAGACTGAAATGATAAAGATATTTGAACTAAATTTTAAAAAATCCTTGGAATGTCTGACAATACTGCTGTGCTATTGCTGCCTTCATCAACTAGGATTAGGCTCATTGTTCTACAGAGAAACCTAATTACTAGATTTGCTAAGTTAAAGAGGATATGTATTTGTCAAATTGTATATGGAGGTGTTACTAGGGATAAACCCATTGCTGATATTAATTCAGTAAAAACACTTAAGATGCAAAAAAAGGGACAATGATATACTAAGTTTTGTTTATTTATCATACTTCAGACTTAATTGCAATGAGAGTTCTCTTTAAAAAAATTGCATTAATGAGCAAGAACCATATGGCTTGAGATGGAGATATTGCAAGAGTGGCATAAATCCAGCTGTCCATTTTCAGCACATAAGCATGTTTTATTTGCTGTTTAATTGTTTTCATAAAGGTATTTGCTTATGTGCTAAGTACAGATAAAATATTTCATATTATTTTTATGCGGTTAATAGTTGATATTCCATCATAATTATTTCACATATATGCAGCACCTTTCCTTTGAGTAATTTATATTATTTATAACCAAATCACAAGACCATTTATGTAAATATTTTGCATGCTTACTTAACAACCTTAAAGCTTGCCATGTGTTCACATTCATGGAGTCAAAAATAATTTATATGGGTCAGTTATAATGAAATGGATTTTATTGATTTAATTTTCTGTTTATTCAAGCTGTGGAATTGAGGAGTGGAGGCACAAGAAGCTAAATCAGGAGAAAATATAACATGTCAACCTCAATTTTTTTACCAGTGGTATGAAATATATCTCTTGGGGAGGGAGGCAAAAGGAAGAGAACTTAGGAAACTTTGGGGGAAAAAATGTTCTCTGGATGACCATAATAAATGCACGTACTGCCTTTCGTACTTTAAAGTGCCCAAGTATTTCAAAGTTTTCCCTACCTATCTTTTAAACTAATGTATAAATGACATTATATCTTGTTCTGTATACATGTGTTCTGTACAAATGTATTGAGAGTAACTGAATGTCAGATATTTTATTAGATGTTGGTATTTGTTCTTACAGCAGAGCAGGTTTCAGTTCAGAAGCCACTTCTTTCCACTTATAGATGAGTCTCATGTCTGATTTGTTATATATAGTGTAATTTACATAACATCTTATAAACTTTCTAAAATTGGATATAATGCTTAAAATTAGGGAATTGCACATAGTAATATGGATTTTATGCTACTTTTAGAAAACCAGGCAGTACTAACTTCAAATTTCTTCATAGCAATGGTTTGCTGGGACCTAAAATTTACGTTTCTACCCCTTTAGATGGGAACACATGCTTCAGTTGCCTACCCTTTTCATCTCTCCTTAACTGAAAGTACTTAGTAGAGCATAATGTTTGAGGCAAATGAAAAGCAGGACAAAACGCTAGAGTAGTATGCAAAGGCCAAATCTCTAATCATAGAAGCTCCGTGAGAGTTTAGCTTTTCTTTAAAAATTTTTTTGGACACTGAAAAAAATTACAGACTATAAGTAAGAGATGTGATTTCATTTAGTGTTTATTTCCATGTTTTAGAAAAGGTACTCTGATAATAGTATGGAGAGAGGGAGGAATTGAAACTGAATGGAAAAAGACTAGGTCAAGAATTTATAGCAGAATCTATTGAAGATAGTAATTTGAATAGACAGTCAGATGGACAGGATTTTATGCTTGACTAAATATATGGGTGAGAGACACAGATAAAAGTATAGAAATAATGTAGTAATATATTTCTTATGAGATTAATTGGTAATGGTACCACCAACCAAAAAGCAAGGAGTAGGGAAGTATATCTTGAGGTGAAGTTATTTGTAAACTATACTATACTATCTATGCTATCAATAAAACTATAAAACTATACTAATAGGAAGTAGATATGACACTGAAGCTTGTAAGGGTAGAGGACATAGATACATAACTTGGAGTTACTATATGGTGGAGAACAAGTGCAGGAGGAAAGCCACAACAAAATCTTATGGAACATTAGAAAAAGAGTTGTGAAATATAATTTGAAAATTATTGTTATTTAAAAAGCATATTATTTTTATTCAGGTAATGCTGATTTAGAACACTGAATATAATTAGGGTTATAGATTCGTACCTTCTCAGATGCATGTTATCTTGTCAAGCATACCACCTGAGCACCCATAATCCTCCACATCATCCCATGGCTCCTTCCTCACTTTGCATCCCACCTCCCAACCTCCCCTTTTAGTCTCTTCAATTCCTTAAAAAGAATCCCTAAAAAGGATCTAAGTATGCATTGGCTCTGTCAACTGGAGAAGAAGAGTGTGGTAAAGTAAAAGGAGAAATTGAATTACAGTGTATATTACTGAATAAAAAGAAATTGAAAAAATGTATATGAGATGTCCATTTTCAGTAATATAGTAAATTGGAAAAATTGAAAGCTCCTGTATGCAAACCAAATGGGGATTTTAAATAGAAAAAGAATGTGTAGTTACATGTATAATGGGCTTTTCTGAATGTAAGAATATCCAAGAAGTTCTAAACTGGAACAAGATGGCAAATGAAAATTATAGTAGTAAAATAGACAGTGGCAGGTTCTATGAGGTTTGTTAATCTTGTAACCAAAGTGTTTGGCATACATGCTCTAAAGATATAGGCACTAAGTCCATGTATCCAATAGGGAGTATCTAAAATTGAGAACTCCCACAGAAATTTGTAATGTTGAAGGACGGACAGTAAAAGGGCCTACTTTAATAAAATCTGACTATCAGCTGAATGGAGAAGCTATTGTATAATGGCCAGAGATAATGTGATCTATGGGTTTCCTGAAGCATTGATTTGGAACAGGATCTCTGAAGAAAGAGAAACATACCTACCTACCATTATATAGGGTTCAATTTGAATTATGTCTGATTTGTATATTGGAGAGAAGGATAACCTTAGAAAACTAGATACTTGAGATCAGAGATATCAGAAACATCTTTCAAGTATGTCTCCATTTACATTAAAATTTATTCTGCTATTTATTTTAAATTTTACTTCCTTATTAATATATATATATTTATATATATTTATATATATAAATTTATATATTTTATAAATTTATTTATTTTATAAATTTATATATATATAAATTTATATATATATATATTTTGAGACTAGGTCTCGTTATTTTTGCCTGTGGAACCACAGACTCTCATTGCCTGGGCTACTCAAGCAATACTCAGCCTCAGCTTCCCAGGTAGCTGGGATTACAGGTGTGCACCACCACGCCCAGCTATTTTTTTGGAACTAGGTCTTGCTACGGAGCCCAGGCGGGACTCGAACCACAAAACCTGGTTCATAGGCTTCATAGGCTGAAGCTTACAGGCACGAGTCACCGTGCCGGCCTTGCTTCCTTATTAATTTTTTAAAACAAAAGATAAAACTAAAATTCTTGGCACCCATAAGACAATACTCTTTGCGGTACCTTTTAGTTGATTCTCTTAGGTTACACTTAATTTTATCTTCTCCAGTCTTTGTATCACTCCTAGATTAAGTTATTTGAAAGAAATAACTTAATTTGGGGGAAGTAAAAATACATTTTACTCATAGTTGACCACCTTTCAATGCTAATACCAGAGTTGAAATCTTGAATCAAAGTCTGAATCAAAGTATTTCATTATGCATTATTTCTCTTCCCCACTGCTTGCTTTTCAAAGCTCCCAAGATTTGCTTCCACCTCATTTATGCCATATAAGCACTAGTCATCTCCAGCTACTGAAATCCCAATCGGCTAAAAATTTTTGCCTCATCATTCTAACAACATATACTCATTTCCTCTTTTGCTGCTCTTTTCCTGTTTTTCTGTTGTCTAGAAATATCTTTCCCAATTATTTGACTCCTACTTACATTTATAACTGCTTTGCACATCCATCTCATCAACCGTGCAGATCTTCTACTTTGGTATTTAGAAAGAATTATGTCAGTGCTTTATTTACTTTTCTTACCACACTGGCTTTTACTAAGATCCCAAATGTCCTTAATACACTAACTAACTATTTGTTGAATTGAATCTATATAATGTCCACGTAGAATATTTCACACTTTTTAAATAGAGGAGAGTGTGGGAAAATAAAATTGTCCTGTGATTTTACTCAGCTTTTAAAAATGAGTAATCTAAGCTTCAGACATTAAAACTTGTAGATAAGTTTCTTTTTTATTTTAAATTCTCATAAGTTTGACTAAAGGAATTTAAATTACAATAGTGATTCTCAAAGGAATCATTATTTGGAGCAACAGAATTAAAGCCGTGAAATTAATTTTTGTCTTAATAGACATCATTGTTCCATATTATCTTTCAAAATATTTTTAATTCATGTAGTTAAAATAGCAATGGAACATAGTAACTATGAATTTTATTTGGATTTATGTCTATTTCTCTTAATAGATAACAATTTTATGTACATTTTTTCACTGCCATCTATTTGATATTTCGTTGGTAAGTAGAGTTTAATTTTGAATTTTCCCCCCCTTATAAATCTTGATAATTTAAAGTTCCTTTGACCAGTATCCTTTTATTTTTCACCACTCGTGGGCTATTCCTATTGCTTCAAAATCTTTCATTCACAAGCCTCAAGTCATTTTTTCCTTTCTCTATCAAACCTATAATGCTACCTCCTATACCTGCTGGTCCTGCTTTCCCACAGTCTGTTCATGCAGTATGATACTAACTGCAAAGTGTTTTTACATATTCTTTCTTGCAGTACAAATATTTCTATTTTGTTTTTCTCTCTTCAATAATTATAAATATGTCTAAAAGTTTCTTAATTTATATTATTACTTTTTCAATGTAAAAAGAATGTGTACAATAAAAGTCTAACTGGCTGATTTTTAATTAGTACATTCTCATATAATACAAATAAAATGTATCATCATTCAAAATGAAAATAAATAGGGAGGTGGTGATGCTTCTAAGAAACAAAAAAATTGTCATCTTTCTCTCATCATTACAGTGTATCTTGCAATTTATAGCACTTATTCTGATAGAAACAGTTGATAATGATACTACCTATAAAAATATTATCCCTGTTCATTTGTGAAAATGCCTATTATTTACTATGTTTTTGTTTATAGTCATTATTACTTAACTTACCATTTATTTATTAACAGCCAGCTTTCTTTTAACCTGTCTATTGATGTAAGTTACATTACTGATTTCTCCAAATAGCCTAACAGTCTATTTGAATTACTGACAAACTCTACTGATCTTGTCTTGTTCTGTTTACAAGCCTCTTTTCAATCAATATTATAGATATTCAGCAGTCAGATATATTTTTACCAATCTCAGTTTAAAAGACTTTATGCTATTCAATGCCAAGGTGCAAAATGTCAATGACAAATCTGACTACTAAGTACAGTGGACACAGTTCAATAATGCTGTGTTTAAGAAGAGGTTGTTTAAAATACAATGAATATGAATATGACAATAGAACTCTGAATTGAAAATCGGAATGTTATTCAATTCTATAATGATACCATAATTGTAGGACTATAGAGATAAGTCCAGGGCAAATCAATAATAGTACACAAAGAATAAATATCAATAATATAAACAGGATGTTTGAAGAATATTCAAACATATGTCAAGTCTGCTAAAACACTAAAAGTGCAATTGTAAATAAGAAGAATGAAAACTTTGGTAAATGAATATTGTTAAGATGTTGAGTTTTTAGTGTTCTTTTATTAGCCACATCAGAGATATAAATGCAAATTCTTTGATAAAATTGCACACTAGTATAATTATCAAATTACATCTATGCCACTTCAAATAATATTAACATGTAATGGTCAATGACATTTAGATAAGAATAATAGCTACTAAACTGGAAATTGTAAAACATAATGCAACAACTCAAATTTTCTTGACCCCCCAAAATGATTTTTTTATTACTTGCTATTGATATTTGTGCCATCTGTAACATAAGATCCAACTAGTTGTTTTATGATAGCTATACTTTTTATAACAAAATATTTGTAGTAATTTTCAATAGTCATTCTGCTTCATGATAGAAACTACAAGGGAAGCAAAGGGACCACTATGTGTTAGGTATGTGAATAGTTATTACTTAGAGGGATAAACATAATATTGACAGGGAATTGGGCTCTGAGTGATCTCTCTGCAATAATTGAAACTTAGATGAGGCTGTCTCTGAGGTCCTTTTCTTCAAGATTTAATGTTTTATGCAGCTTCCTCTAGGAATCATCCCATGAGCTTAGTGTGTGGGTGTGCATATAATCTCTGAAGTCAATATTCTAGTGAAAATATGTAGTGATTCTGTTTTGAATAACATCATTGTAGTAATAGTCTAGCATCCATATTTACATGAAATATGGTAAAGGCTACATTATACATTGTGTTCTAGTCTTCCTGAGGATATTATTTTACTTAACACATAATCTAGCTGATCACTGGAGACTTTGTTTTCTCTGAGTAGTTTTTGCTCAGAAGAGACATATGGTTGCTTGCATTTAAATTCTTCATTAAAAATGTTTATAGGAGGAGAAAAGTAATATACTTTAAAATGGCAAACATTATAGAGAGTTGCAGAATTCAACTCCAAAGAGTTTTATATTATTACCTTACTGCTTAGAAATAAAGATTATACCTGAATAAGTTGTTTATACAGACTGTAAGTAAGTCTCTTCCCTGAGTAAATATTTAGCTTGAAAGTATTCTCCAATCATCCAATCTCCAATTATTCCAATCATACATGAGGTATTGGGTGGGGGGGATATATTTAACCATATAATTACATAGAACTTTAAAGAAGAAAACATTTTGTTGGTGTTTTGCTCTTTGAGTTGAAAAAGACATTTAATTTAGTTTTGTGGTAAAATATGACAATATTGATTATCAGCAATTAGCTACTTTGGTTTTCTTTAATGTTTCATCTACCTATTAGTCACAATGGGCAACACAGTGTTCCCTGTAAGTGGTGGTGGTGAGGGGCTCTGCACTGGTGGCTGCATTATTTTTCCTCCCGTCTTCTGCCTGGTTCACTCCTGCTCATACTAAAGTCAAATTAGTAATAAAGAAAAACTAATTTAGTCACAGAAATAAATTAATTCTGCTGCTCCTGAGGATATTCAAACTCCACCTAGTTTTTTTTTTTTTTTCCAAAAGAATTGTTTAAAACAAATCAGTATATCTAAAGGAGAATAATAAAAAGTGGTGGTTGAAATGTAAGAGGGAAATGTTATAATTTCTTTCTTGTAAAAGAAAATAGTTCTGGATACAGAGTTCTAGGTACAATGCTAGGTGAGCTTTGTGCAGACTGGGTCCTGTTATGTTTCTTTAGAAAGTATTCTTCCAGTCCTTTTAGCAGTTAATTTATGTCTAAGTTCCCTCTGCCATGTCTGTTTGCATATTCTGTCAACAGTCATGCAAATTTCAGTTACATTTCCTAAATCTTTGCTGTATTGGTTAGTGTTTGTCTTAAGAGTATATTTTTGAAGGGTTAAGCTAAACCTGGATGGATTCATATACAAGTTAGGCAATCATTTTAGTTATTTCTCTCCTCTGACCATCTGCCCCTCAAATTATCTGTCTATCATGTGTGCTGTTTCTGATTCTTCTAATATTTCTATCAATTTTTATTGCCTCTAAGTTACTTTAATTGGAAGTATTCGACTTAGTTCTTTTTTATGATTTAAAAAATTGCATCATACTTAAATCAGACTATTTTATACTTTATATCTTACTTTTATCTTTGTCAGTTATGTCCTCTACGTGGTGATCACCATCAAAAGTCTGGCTTCCATCTACCATCATACAGTTGATCTCTTCTGACTGTTTTGTTCACCCTTCCATTTTTCTCTTCCCTCATATATTCTCAAAACAAACAAACAAAAAAAAAAGATAGCTTTAGATGCAGTCTGTTCTCTATATCTAAGAATTTTGGTTTTTTGCTCTTTCATGTTTTTGCTTTATTTTAAAATCATCTACATTTGATTGAAATCACATGGTATCTACTAGCATTGTTGGAGAATAATAATATATTGATCATTTATCTCATTTTTTCACTCCCCTGTATACTCTTTTTGTATATTTATAGACTTTTCAGGTAGTTAGTTGTTGATCTTATATTTTGTTCAGAATTTTTAGTTTTAATCAGAGGGAAGGATGTGACCTAAGGTCACCAATCTTCTTTCTCTGTTTTTGATTACTATTTTTAATAGTACGTGGTAGACACTATTTATACAATTAGAACATTTTAGTTAAAGATGTATCACCTGAACTCTAGATATGCATATTACAAATGTATTTACTTTTCAAAAATGCCCTAGTCTATCAGTTTTAACCTGAATCTGAAATTGTTGGGTAGGTCAGAGTTGTTTCATGGCTCTTTGTCATGTAAGCATCGGGCTTATCAGTCTGTGTAGGTTCCTTATTGGTTTTAGCATTTAAACAGACACACCAAGCAGGCCAGGATTGGGGTTGGGGAGGGGGACAGTGAGGCAGACGAGCCCCACTACGCCCCAGGAATTTTTATACTCTTTCTCCAGATTTTCTCTCTCTAGAATTCTCTTGTGCTCTTGTTCTGTGCCCCCTTATCCTCTGTCCTAGGCCCAGGTATGCAAACTCACACTTGCACTCACCCACTGGGCTGCACAATCATGGTGAAGACGCAATACCCCAGGTGACGATTGTGCAGGTTAGTAGAAGGAAAAGCCTGACCAATTCACTTATCCTATACCCTTAAGTGCATATTTTTATGCCACTTTCAAATTTCTTAATGTCAAGTTTTGTTTTATGATGTAATGTTTTATGGTGATTTGCTTTCTGATGATTTAATGAATACAGAACAGAAAAGAGTATATTGCTGGTTTGAAAAGGGATTGCATTGTCTGCTATTTGCTTTGCCTTTTCACTTTAGTCAGCAGTCAATTCACCAGTAGGGCTTGTGTGTTCTTTCTCACTTAATTGTGTTTATTGCTACTTATGGTAGGTGCTCTCTTCAATTAAAGTCTTGGTAATGGACTGACAGCTTACTTCACAACCAAAACCTACCTTAAATGCTTCATCTGTTCATTAGATACTTATTCTACTCCCTGTACAACCTCTCAGTCTGCCTTTTTTCTGTAACTGTTACTGCAGCAACTGACTACACACAAATATACCCTGAAAACCCCTGTAGGGTAAGTGAGTTTAGTAAGGATTTTTCCTCCATTAACTTGTATCCAGTACCTGGGGTATTGTGTCTTCCCCATGACTGTGTGTGTGCGTGGGCCCAGTGGGTGTCTGTATGTGTGAGTGTGTACACCTGGGCTTAGGAGAGGGAATAAAGGGATGCCAAAGGGCCATGTATGAGCACATGAACAGAGAGAATGTGAAAAGAGAGCCCTAGTGAAGAGAACATGGGGTGAGGGAAGCAGAGAAAGAGCTTGAGGACTCCTGGGGAGCAGGAAGAGGTAGGGGTATGCTTGCCTGCCTCTCATCCCTCTTCCTATAGCCCTGACCCTTCCCTGCCCTGTCTGGTGTGTCTGCTAGAACCAAAAAAGAACCTATACAGATTAGTGAGCCTGATGCTTACAGTATACTCGGGAATAGAAAATGTTAGATGGTGAAAGGGTATACCCTAGCTGACTACGTAATTATCAGGACCATTTGGAAAGTTCCTTTGTTAAAGCATCAAGAAATAAAGACACTGGTGAATGCTTGCAGTTTTGAAATGCTCACTGAGGGAGGGCTGTCATCTCCTACTGTCAAACCAACATTTATAGTAGAGGTTGTCTTTAAACCAGGCTCTTTAGTGTCGGATGAACAGGGCTCTAAAATAGCAGAGAATCAAGTGGCAGCTGCAGGCAGCAGTCATTCCCTGGTACCTGGAATGAGCTATTTACCTGAAGATACTTGTTTTAACCTCTATTGGTTTAGAAACCAAGTGAATGAGATTAGTAATGCTAGAGATTTGAACTTAACTTTCCACTAATAATGAAGTCCTAGTAAAGTTAAATCATTCCCCAGATTTAAGTCCTTATCATTTTCAATTTTATCATTGAAATATTTTCCAGTTGATGTCTCCCAACTCTAATCATCAGGATATATCTACAATCTGAATTATGTTTAAATTTATTATTGGAAGTGCATGCATCTCTTTTTCAAATCAATGAAACAAATTATCATACAAGTTGCTATAAGAAATCTTGTAATAAAGAATTCTGTTTAATTTCACTTCTCATTTTCCAGGTTTATTTGACAAACAAGTCCTAGTTTTACCTATTTAAAACTCTTATTTTCACTTCTTACTATAATAACATTATGGGAATTCTGTTTGTTCAGGTAAAATCATAGACATAGAGATCTATTTAGTCTTTGTGTCCAAATTTTGGTGGGTCATATGTAATAGTTAAAGAAGTTTTATTTTTCATTTCAGAATCTACTAAAATAAAGATCAATAATATTCCTGAACTGGTTTTATCATTTGGGGAGGAGATTCTGTCCCACAAAATTTCTGGAATAAGTGGAATCATGTAGCAATATTCTTAATGAGGTGGGGCTTAACATATTTTTGTTATATGATAAAAGCTTGTCTTAGTATTTGACTCAGCATTACTCAATAAAATAGTTTATTTTAAATAAATTATGAATTACTGTGTTTAAAGAAACATTTATAATTTATCTGAGGATTTTGAGCAGGAAATTTTTAACTGACTGTATGGCTTGATTACTGTTAATGATGTAACATCCTCAGATCTTTTTGTAGGGTTCTATCATCTATATTTTTTGTGTCTTCACTGGTAAGTGCATAGAACTATGGAAAACCTGACATTCGCCAGCAAAACACCAGTAACATATAAAGTGTAAAAATTTGCAGAGTTAGGGGTCAGTTCCAAGAGTTGTTCATTGCATAGCAATGAAACAGGGTGACCCGAAAGGGCTTTTTACCTTCACTTTAACACATACAGACCTGCTTCTCTCTCTGAAGCAGGCTACAAGCAGTCCTTTGCATCCCCAGCCTTTTTAACCAAAATATCAAACCTAGACTATCAGTCTGCTTCTCTCTGCTTTCAGCTCCAAAAACTGCAGAAAAGAAAAACTTTAAAACACAGTTTAAACTTTCCACTCGTGGGTTCTTACCACCATCCCCAGCCTTCTCAACCAAAATACCAAACCAAGGCAAGACTATCAGTGCAGATTAATTTATTTCTAACAAAGTGATTTCTAATTATCCTAATAATTACAAAAGAAACATGTAAGACTCAGAATACTTCAACATTGTCCAAAATCTTTCTCAGCATTGTCCAAAGTCCTTTCCCAGATTGCCCAGAAATCCTGTCTCTCATTCCTGATCATCTCACCAATGTCTAGTCAGAGTCCATCTCCAGACGCTTGAAGACTTGTTTCCTTTGACTGCTCCTCCCTGTCTTCCACGCTGTTTCTCCTTGTTACCTTCAGGTAGCAGGAACTCCATGGTGCCGAACCAGCAAAGTTCACTTTCTTCTCAGGCCTAACTTTTGCACGGCCTCTTTCAGACACAAGTCAGACTCAGTAAAACAAACTCCAACACGGAGTTCAAATCTGCAAACTCCTTAACTGCATCTAGCACACATGCTGCCAGCCTGGGCCAGCCAAGCGTTGCAGGCCCTCCGTGGCCACATGGCCAAGCTCACATGGCTCACATCTTTACAAGATGGCCGATTCCCATCTCTCCTCCATTGAACCTCTCTCTATCCCCTCTCCTTATTGGAATCCCAATTGAATCCTGAATCAGATCGAATCCTTCTCTTTGTTTGCACACCCTTTATATACCCTGATTTCCCGCCTTCCAGGAAACCTGTTTCACCTTGACCATTTCACTTCTTTCTCCCTCTGCCTCTCCCTGAAGGGAAATTCCAACTAAGGTCATTCTCCCATTTTAGCATACCTGTCCTTGAAATCTGCAATCTTAAACAGGAGACAATGGGGGGGGGG